>PVIY010012122.1:0-57675 GCA_004026745.1 Myrmecophaga tridactyla
CTTCCATCTATTTAGGTCTTCTGTGATTTCTTTTAACAATTTCTTGTAGTTTTCTTTGTATAGATCTTTTGTTTCTTTAGTTAAATTCATTCCTAAATATTTTATTCTTTCAGTTGCAATTGCAAATGGAATTCTTTTCTTGATTTCCTCCTGAGATTGTTCATTACTAGTGTATAGAAACACTACAGATTTTTGAGTGTTGCTCTTGTAACCTGCCACTTGTCATTCAATTCCGAGTCCCTGCTCATATATTTCCATTTTTTCCCTATATTTTCTTTTGCTTGTCGGATTTCAGATGTTCCGTCCTCCAGTTCACTGATCCTATCTTCTACTTCGTGAAATCTAACATTGTAGGTTTCCATTGTTTTTTCATCTCTTCTGTTGTGCCTTTCATTCCCATAAGTTCTGTGATTTGTTTTTTCAGACTTTCTTCTTTTTGTTCATTCCTTGCCTTCTTTATATCCTTCCTCAATTCATTGATTTGATTTTTGATTGGATTTTCCATGTCCGTTTGTATATTCTGAATTAACTGTTTCAACTCCTGTATCTCATTTGAATTGTTGGTTTGTTCCTTTGACTGGGCCATATCTTCAATTTTCCTAGTGTGATTCGTTATTTTTTGCTGGTGTCTAGGCATTTAATTAGCTTAATTAGTTTATTCTAGAGATTGCTTTCACTTCTTTTACCTAGGGTTTCCTTGCTGGATGAATTTGTTGTCTGTCTGTTCTTTCATTCAGTTCAGTGTATTCTGGACCTCTAGCTTAGGTTTTATTTACCAGATGACAATTTTTCAGTTCTTGTTTTCTTGTTTCTTGCCCTGTCTGCATGGTGCCTTTTCCCTCCACCCTTAGGAGGATGTACTTAGGTAGTATAGGCCTGCACCGAATTTTCCCAGACCAAACTGGCCTCCTGTCAGGAGGAAAGAGTCATCTGCATCAGTTTTCCCTGAGGGTGAGACCCAGCAGCTTGAAAAATTTTCCTGTGAAGTCTCTGGACTTTGTTTTTCTTATCCTGCCCAGTATGTGGCACTTGTCTGCCTGTGGGTCCCACCAGCATAAGATGATGCGGTACCTTTAACTTTGGCAGACTCTCCCTGCTGGGGGCGTGGTGGAGACAGAGGAGAGGTTGTAGGCTGGTTTTAATCGGTTCAAATTACCAAGCCCTGGTGTCTGAATTCCTTAAGGGAGGGATTCTACCTGAGTTGGGCTTCACCCCTCCCCTGGGGAAGGCAAAGGCTCCAGACAAGCTCTCAAACAAGCTCGTTTCTGCCTATGCCTGGGGCAGTTGCAGCCTGAAAAGTCCTGCTGCTGTATCCAAAGGCAGTTGAGACTTTGTAGGAACACAGCCACAAAAACCTCTGTTTCCTTCTTTTTTTTCCCCCTTTTTCTGTCAGTCCTGCCCCATTGGTGCTGGGGCAAAAATGAGCAACCTCCACTTTGACCAGGTTCACCTGAGCTGGGGGCCTATTTTTAGTAGTCAGAATTTGTTTATTAATTCCACAATTGGTGTTTAATTGTGCTCAGTCCCTGCTACTGGTAAATTTCCTTTCCTTTCCCCTCTGGGAAGCAGCCTTTGGGGGAGGGGTGCCAGCCGCCACAGCTTTGGGAACTCACAGTTCTGTGGGGGATCGCAGCCAATCCAGCTGGTCCAGACTGGGGTATGCTGTGTGTCCCATCACTGACGTGGCCCCAGGAGCTGTTCTGTAATGTTCCTGGTTATTTAGCAGGTGTTTTGGAAGATGAACTAAATCGCACCCTTGCTAAGATGCCATCTTGGCACCTCCCTCTCCCTCAGTTTTAAGGACAGTTTTGCTGTATATAGAATTCTTGGTTGGCAACTTTTTGCTTTTAGCACTTTAAATATGTCCCCCCACCACTTTTTTGTCTCCATGATTTCTGATTAGAAATTGGCACTTCATCTTATTGAGATTACCTTGTATGTGATACATTGCTTCTCTCTTGTGGCTTTCAAAATTTTCCCCTTATCTTTGGAATTTGACAGTTATTATAACGTGGCACAGTGTGAGTCTATTTGGGTTTATACTCCCTGAAGTTTGTTGAACATTTTCCTTGTGTATTTTCCTGTCTTTCATTAAATTTGGGAAGGTCACAGCCATTATTTCTTTGAATAATATTTTGTCCCTTTCTCTCTTCTCCTTCTGGGATTGTCATAATGCATATGTTTGTATGCTTGATGGTGTGCCACAGAGTTCTGTTCACTTTTCTTCATTCTTGCTTCTGCTCCAGAGATGGAATAACTTCAATTGTCTTGACTTCAAGTGCTCTGATTCTGTCTTCTTCCAGCTCCATTATGCTGTTGAACCTCTCTAGGGAATTTTAAATTTATGTTACTGTGGGTTTCAGCTTTGTTTGGTACCTTCTCATAATTTCCATCTGTCTATTGATATTTTCCTTGTGTTCATCTATCATTTTTCCTGATTTCCTTCAGTTATTTTTCTATGTTTTCCTTTAGCTCTATGAATGTATTTAGGACCATTTTCTAAAAGTCTTTGTATGGAATGTCCCAAGTCTGATCTGCCTCATTGCCGGTTTCTAATGTTTAATCTTCTCTTGTGCCTGGGCCATCGCTCCTGTTCCTTTGTATGCTTTTGTAATCTTTTGTTGAAATCTGAACATTTTGAATTTTTGTGTTTTATCAATGGAATTTAGACTTTAAGGCATCTGTTCCTTAAGCTGGTATCCAGCTAGCATTTTGACAGAACTTTCCTTGAATGCTAGGAGGTAACAACAACAGCAGCAACAACAAAACTATTCCCAGTCTTTACAGATTGACCTGTGCCAGTATGCATCTCATAAGTTTTGGTATGTAGTTTCTTTGTTTTTATTCCTCTCTAATTATTTTCTACTTTCTCCTTTGATTGACTGGTTGTTTAAGATTGTATTGTTTAATTTCCATATATTTGAAAATTTTCTCTCTGTTATTGATTTCTAGCTTCATTCCATTGAGGTTAGAGAAGATACTTTGTATGATTTTAGTATTTTAAGTTTTTTTGCGACCTAACATTGATCTATCCTGGATAATGATCCACATGGATTTGAGAAGAATGTGTGTGTATTCTCCTGTATTTCAATGGAGTGTTCTAAGTATGCCGGTTAGTTCTAGTTGGTTAATAGTGTTTTTCCAATCCTCTATTTCCTTATTTATCTGTCTAGATGGTCTATCCATTATTTAAAGTGGTATAGTGAAGTCTCCAAATATTACTGTAGAACTCTGTATTTCTCCCATGATTTCTGACAATGTTTGCTTCATATATTTGGGACTCTGTGGTTAAATGCATCTATGTTTATAGTTGTTACATCTTCCTGAAGGGTTGACCCTTTTATCAATATATAATGTCTCTTCTTTGTCTCTTGTAATGGTTTTTGACGTAAAGTCTATTTTGTCTGATAATAGTATAACCACTCCAGTTTTCTTATGGTTACTATTTCCATGGAATTACTTTTTCCATCTTTTTACTTTCAACCTATTTGTTTCATTGGATTTAAAGTGAATCTCTTGTAAACAGCACATAGTTGGATCATGCTTTTTTATCCATTCAGCCAATCTCTACCTCTTGATGGGGGATCTTAATGTATTTACATTTAATGTAATTACAGATAAGGCAAACACTTAATTCTACCACTTTGCTATTTGTTTTCTGTATGTCTTATACCTTTTTCATTCCTCGTTTCCTCCATTCCTGGCTTCTTTTTGGTTTAGTTGACCTTTTGTAGTGAACCACTTTGATTCCCTTTTATGTCCTTTTGAATATATTTTTTAGATATATACTTTGGGTTTACCATGGGGTTTTAACCTTTAACTCTTAAATTTATAGCAGTCTAATGAATTGATAACAATTTAACTTCTATAGCATATGAAGAAACTATGTTTCTATACATTCTACCCCCCCTTTATGTTGTTGGCACAAATTACATCTTTATACATCATGTATTCAAAATAATTAGATTTATGTATTTTCTTTATTATTTTTATGTATTAGATTTATAATTATTTTTATATATCTGTACTTTATAATTGTGTTTATGTATTTGTACTTTAAATCATGGAATTACAAACCAAAAATACAGTAATACTGGTCTTTTTTCCCCCCGTGTAGTTATCCTTGCCAGAGATATTCATTCTTCATGTGGCTTCAAGTTACTGTCTGGTAGCGCCTTTTTTAACCTGAATGGCTCCCTTTAGCATTCTTTATGGCAACAAACTCCCTCAGCTTTTGGTTATGTGAATGTCTTTATATTCCCTCATATTTTAAAGACAGTTTTTCTAGATATAGAGCTATTGGTTGACAGAACTTAAATATATCATCCCACTGCCTTCTGGCCTCCATGGTTTCTGAAGATAAATCAGGTATTAATATTACTGAGGATTCCTTACATAATGAATTACTTTTCTATTACTGCTTTCAGAATTCTCTTTTAGTTTTGATCATTTCACAGTTTTATTATAATGTGTTTATGTATAGGTCTCTTTGAGTTTATCCTATTTGGAATTTGTTGAACTGTTTTGGATGGATAGATTCATGTTTCACCAAATTTGGAAATCTTGTGGCCTTTATTTCTTTAAATATACTTTCCACCCCTTTCTCTCTTCTCCTTCTGGAACTTAAATAATGCATATGTTGTTTTATTTGATGGTGTCGCACAGTTCCCTTATGTTCTGTTCACTCTTCTTCATTCCTTTTACTTTCTGCTCCTCAAATTGGATAATTTAAATTGTCCTATCTTCAAGCTCGGTTATTCTTTCTTCTTCTCTCTCAAATCTGTTGTTGAACCCCTCTAGAAAAAAACTCAATTTAGTTATCTTGTATCTTACTCTGGGTTTGTGGATTCACCCTTATACACTGGTGCTCCTGAATGCCCTAGTTTCTCAAGGAAAAACTTGGAAGATTTCCCTCCCATCCCCCAGGTGCTCTATTGTATGTCTTGACTGTAACCTCTACCCCATGTAGTTATGGTTTCATTATTCTCTTGTAGTGCTTTTGAGTAATGCCCACCGTCACTCCACCACAAGAGTTTGGAGATAGCTTAAACAGATGAATGCCTTGGGTTAGTCCTTCAAGTAGCCACCAGACAGTTTAGAACAGACCATACACACTACTTTTTGAATAAAAAAAAGCTTTGTTCCCTCTATAACAGGGATCATGTGGGCCCCCCATCTTCAAGATTGTTAGTGAGCCATGAATGGGATGGGGCAAGGGCTAGTAAAAGCAGCACAAATCTTTCCTACTGTTTTTAAGTTGCCTTTTTCTTGATTCAGTGTTTGCTTCTTTTTTTCTTGTAAACTTTTGACTGTTTTTTAGAATGTCAGAAATGAGAAGGTTGGTTCTGACAGTTTCTGGTTTTTTTTTTTTTTACATTTTAGTGCGGGCACAGGAGTTTGGAGCTATCTACTTCCCAAATCTTGCTAACGTCAGTCCATTTTAGCTTTCTTGATGTCTAATTTGATGTGAGGCCACTCTGCAGAGTGTTCTGCTTTGGGCACTTAAGTGGGATTCTACATCTGAAATAAACAATCCTCTTCAAGTCTACACACATGGTAAACCCTCAAAAGCTCTAATTTTGTCACATGAATAAGTCATTGAAACTCTATCAGCCCTCAAAATGATTTTAGTTTCTATCATTTGGTATCACAGGGGCGAGTCACTGAAAGGCAATAAATACAAGAGCAAGACTAGAATGAGGGTAATCTCAATTCTTGCTGACATTTGTACAGGCAGAAAGTCTGTTTTCTTTGAGGGCTTAACCTTCTATGTTCATCTACATCAATTTAGTAGCAGCTATGCTCTATTTAATTATTATTTGTAAGAAATGAAGGACAAGGACACATTCAATCTTATTTGTTTTTATTCTTCACTCTTTTATAATAGTAGAAAAGAATGCTAATTTTTGTGATCCTTCCAAAAGAAAAGTACAAAGAAGAAAAAATTCTAAGTAAAATTTTAGAGATATTGACAGAAAGGGATACACATACACAGCCAGCCAGATAGACTGAGAATGTGAAGATGTGGTCACCTTTTGTGGTGAGGTTGGATTCTTCTTCTTATGGGCTTGGATATCATCAATAAGCACAAGAAGGGATAATTTGGCTGAAAGTGAGAAACTTTGCAGAGAACAGTTGTCCATAAATTAATGAATATCAGTGCCTAAAATGCCTGGGAGACCAGGCTATTATGTTCATTTTCCAGAGAGAACATCATAATAGCACTTAATAATTTCTGAAATATTTTTACATACATTAAAAATTTTGATCATTACAACAACTACATGAGGTAAGGAGGGCTAATTATCCCAATTTTGCATAAATGGAAACTAAGGCTTAAAGGGGTTATGACTTCTTTAAGGTCATATGGCTGGTAAGGTAGCAGTGACATTGGGTTTGAGATCCAGAACTTGTGACTCACTCTGGTATTTTTTCTATTACCCCATGCTACACTTTTATTCTTTAACCAGGGCAGAAATACAGGTGGTGGTTGTGGAGAGATATTAAAATTTTGGTTGATTCCTGAAAATGCTCTTACGGGAAGAAAACAGATGTTAGCACAATAATTTCTATGAAATATAAAAACTACCTCATTGGGATTACTGGATTTAGGCTATCTAAATCTAAGACCTCATGACCTATTGAATATGTTCTATATTTCATTCTAACTAGAAAATAAAATTCTGCAGATTTCTGGAGTAGCCTGCAGGAGATGACCAAGCAAGCCACCTAGAGCTAATATTACTTCAGAAACATACCACAAGGATAGGCCTCAGCAGGAAATCCTGGCACTGTTTCTGGAACTGTTATGACTCATAGCACCCACAATGAAGAGATCATGCTTTCCTTGCAGAACAACAACAACTAAAAGGTTTCATATAATTAGCAAAACTGAACTTAAAACTATATCAAGAATACTTCTAGCCAACTTGAGACAGGAGCAGTGAATTTAAGGTAGAAGTGTAGTAACGAAAAATAACTTCTCTGGTCTTCTAAGAGCTGGAGTTATAAAGTGCCATGGTTATATTGTAGGGGAACTAACCCTGTGTTTAGGACTGCTGCTAAGCTAGTCAATGCCTTCATTTAGAGAATACTTCAAATGAACAAATTAAGATCAATTCAAATCATTCTTCAGTGGTGGGTCAGAAGGATTGGATATGCCCTGGATATAGCCAATGACTTTTTCTTTAAAAGCAAGACAGACTATGCCTATGATTTGCCTCTGATCAACTAGTTTAGTAATCTGATGAAAAGAGGAAAATAGGCTTCTGTAGCTTGAGTTATTCTTGGTGAATCAATGCAGGCTTGCAAGGATCATCATCTCCATTCCTTTTCCTAAGTCTTCATGTCAATTTGTAAATTTTTTTCTCCCATAAGAATTAGTGGAGCTCATCAAACTTAATATCTAGAGCTCCTGGAAAGAAAATCTAGATGTTTTCCCCTATTTGTTCAGCCATTCATTTCACAAAGTTTTGAGTGTCGCCTACGTACTGCTGCAGAGTTAGGTAAGACTCCAGGACTCACAGTCAACACTTTCACCATCCTACCTTGATTTCATTTTTACCTGTTGCCTACAAATATATCTGCTTCCTCCCTCAAACTGTAAGCTTCCCTGAGGGCCTAATATATCTTTGCACTCCTTCTAATAGTGCCTATAATACTTGTTAAAGAACAATAAAAATAAATTTGGGGAATGGATGTGAAATTAAAGGATAGCAACAGATTGGAAACATTTTACAAGGAACTAAACTGACTTTTGGGCTCCCTTTTAAACTTGCCTCTATTTTTGACCTTTGAAAAAATATTTTCTTCCAGAAATCTCTTTTGTGTTCTTAACCATTCAAGGAAAATGACTTTTTCTTTGACACTTGTAATGCGAAATTGAACTGCAGAGCTAAATTTGTATTATATCAAATAACTTGTAGATTTAGAATCAACACCTGATAGATGCTTTTACCTCTTGGCCTTAATTCACCCTACTCTGATCTACCTATCCCATGCTATCTCTTGTTCTTTTCAGAACAGTTTAAAGACTGACTCACTTCTTCAATGAGAAGTCCTTTATTTGTACAGAACAGTTGGCTCATTGTCTTGATACACAGTGATGTATCGTGCAGGCATGTATCCAGATGCCTCTTTAACATATCCACTTTGTTGTCTAATAGACACCTCAAATTTAATATTTAACAATCAAATTCTTGATTCCTTCCCTCCACCCCTCTATACTGCTCTTCCCCAGTTCTCCCCATCTCAGAAAATGGCAATTCTATTCATTTGGTTCCTTAAATCCAGAACTGTGGGTTCATCGTTGACTTCTTCTCTGCTTCTCATATACCTTATCTAATCAATCAGAAAATCCTGTTGGCTATTCCTTCAAAATCTATCTAGAATCTGACAACTTCTCATTATCCATACTGCCTATGGCCTAGTTTAAAGCACTATCATCTCTTGTCTGGATTATTTTAACATTCTCCTAACTGGTCTCCCTGCTTCTGTCAATACAGTAAGTAGCCAGAGGGATCCTGTTGAAACATAAGTCAGATCCTGTGACTCCTCTCCTCACAATCCTCCAATAGCTCCCTATGTCACTCAGAGTAAAACCACAGTCCTCACCTTGGTCTACTAAGGCTCTGGACTGGATCATGCTCTCTGATCTCATCTCTTTCCCACTCTATTTGCAGACACTCTGACCTTTCTGGAACATACCAAGCAGTTTTCTGTTTCAGAGTCTTTACATTTAACAATTTCTTCTTCTCCCAATACTTGCACGGATCACACTTTCATTTCATTTAGGTCTCTTTGCATATGCCCTCTTATCAGAGAAGCCTTCCTTGAACACCTTACATATTTCATCTCTCTCTCTCTCTCTTTCTCTCTCTCCCTGCTATATTATTCTTTACAACATTTATAGCCACCAATTTTGTTTATTTTCTGTCTTTCTATACTGAAAGTTAAGCTCCTTGAGGGGAACAAGAAATATTTATTGAGGACCTACTTTGTGCTAGGTCCTTTTCCAGGCAGCAGGGTCTAAAAGTAAACAAAACTGACAAATGCCAACACCCTTATGGTGTTTTCCTTCTAATATTATATACACTGATATATTTACTCAGTAAATATTTGATGAATGCATTTAATGAACATAGCATAAACTCAGCAGAGCAATAGGAATGGCTCAAAAGAAAAGGAGATTTGGATTGCTTCATCAGCCTTTAAACTCATTGTAGCATCCACCACATTTAAAGAAGTGTTTTATAACCTTCCAGGTGAAAGGCTATAAATCGAATCAAATGCATGGATTCCCAGCCATTCTATACCCTGATTCTAAGGATTGGATTCCTCTTGCTGTACTGATTAAAGAAAAATACCTGGGATTGAATGAGAAACTTGGCATTGGCACAGAGTCTTGAAAATTAGCAGGCCAGGAAGCAAATAGATAAGTGCTAAGAATTAATAGGAGAGAATTTGGCCTTGACCAGAGAGAAAAAGTGCTTTGTATCAAGACAGAATTAACACTCTAAGAAGATCAGTAGCAGAGATGTTGGTTGGGGGGGGAGGGGAGAGGAGGAAGTTCCTTTCTTTAAAAGAAAACTTGGGAGGCTAGATGAAGAGGTAAACCCTAGAAGACAGTATACTTCCAATTTGGAAAGGAAGGACAGACCATGCTGACTAAAGAAGGTATCATTATTTTTACCACCCCTCTCCTCAGCAACCAGGGATTATGAAAGGTTTGATAGTTTTGGGAGCATCCTCAGGGGAAGAACCAAAAGTAGAGAGAAACATGTCAGAGGGTGAGGTGATTAGGTGAGGAAAGAGACCACGAATCTCAGCTCCCAACATCTACATGGGAAGAAATCTTCCAGGAATCTGACTGTAAGTAGTATGTGAATAACAGATGCCTTCTACTCAATGGTCTACCTATTCTAGGCTTGGATTTGATCATCAATTGTAAGCAAAGTATTTGCTCTAGAGAATGGTCCCACTGATCCAGTTCTCCATTCAAAGACTCAATGCTGCTTCCATCTCCATTGACTGGAAAGCCACCCCTGTTTTATTGTCCTGACTCTCCTTTTTTATTACAGGGTCCTTGTTCTGGGTTCTTTTTCAGACTTTATCCAGCTCTACTTCTTTTTGCCCTAACTGACAAAGTCCTAGCCACATCTCTTCAATAGCTCAGGCCTTCTGGAACTGCTTCCCTCATTGACCTACATTCACATTAACAAATGTCCACTTAAAAATCTCATTTTCCTCTTTATAAAATCATATTTCTTTGTAACCCACAGACACATATCATTGGAAGATGTAGTCAGAGACAAGCTGTCTTTGAATCCTTATGGTATTGCATCAGCCAATGCAACTGTGCATTCTACAAGCTATTGTGCCAAAGAAATAGCATTCTGTCAATTGATGTGGCAATATTGAAATATTAGAGCAATTCAAAGGCCCTGCCTAGTAGCTTGCTCAACACTTTGTTACAGCCCACAGACTGTATTGCTAGTTAACTCAAATCTGTTTTACCCTCAATAGGGATAGTTTCTATTGGCACATCACAGCCTAGCTGAAGGGTCAATTGGTATCATCAGTTTAAATTTAAAACATCAACAATATGACAGAAATTAGGCTAGATTCTGGGGTTATACAAAGAAGAATGAATCCCTGCCCCAAAGAAACTTACAAACTAGTTCTAGAAGCTCGAGTTCAGATTTGGGCAAAGTACCTGATATCCACATTGATATTATTATCATTAGATAGCAAGTAAGTGTCAGCATGGCACAGCAATATATCATTTTGAAGAATGGGACTGAATATTCTTGGTGGCTTTAGTAGATACGGGATGTCCCAAGAGAGATGAGATCCATTCAAAGGATGATCTTGAGATACAAGTGCTACCATGGGCTCTCAGACATACTAAGGACTGAAGGTATATGAGGTTAGAGGATGTAGGATTCTTATAGTAGTTCTGTGCCAAAAAATTGATTGGTATCCAAAAAGAAAAATTCCATAACTGTGGGTCTGTTGACAATATATGACATGATAAAGTAGGCTCGGGAAGGGAGTTCTTAGGAGTGTACTCTGAGTAACAGATAAGTGAGAAGTAATAAAGGAAGGATCATCTGAATAGACTCACCATCTGCTCCTTCACTGCTTTTGCTTCTTTTATTGCGGCGAACATGTCTACTTTCCTCTTCAGAGTATGGCTTTTCTTCAGGAAAGAAGAAATTCAGTACAGCCATCTGTAAAGATAACAAGTAGATGAGACAAAGTTTGACCCCAATTAACCATGCCAACAAAAAAAACTAGTTTTCTGTAGACAGTCTACTTTTACCTTAAATCCAATGTTTCTAAAACCTGAGCCCATCTTCCCCTCCAATGTACCAATCCTTTTATATTTGATATATTATTATTGTAGTCATATAGGCATGGGATCTTGGTTCTTCTCTGAAACCCCTCTCTTTGCCCTGAATAGAATCCTCCTTCAAGTCCCATTTCTCCATATATTTCTTGGGTTCAGATAGTCCAGCCACTGATTTTGAACTTCCCTTACATACTAATGATGCTAACCTAGAATTAGACTTTAGTTTGTTACTCCCTCTTGGACTTCATTATTATACATCCATGCTTTTGTTATATTCCTATCTATGCTATATTTTTGGTTTGTTCTTAGTATTCTGTGTATCTAATACTGAGGTAACATTTGTATCACCTCTTTTCTCCTAGTCAATGAAAAAGCCCAAAATTATTCTCTCCTTTCCCTACATTCCTATAGCACTTGTTGTCTCTTTAAGATTCATTTTGATACTTTGTCCTCTGGGGTCTTATGATGCTTTCTCATAAAAATGCAATAAGACATTAATGTTTCATATGTGAATGAGCCTGATTTCATTAATGATAACCATAGCTTAACCATATACTTGCTGAATTGTATCATAAGCTCCCAGCATGAGTACTCCATTGTGGTAAAAAATGTGCTTGAGGTAAACAGCAGACAGTATAGTAGGATTAAATGTGATTCTAAGGGTGCATGGGTGGTTCAGTGGTAGAATGCTTGCCTGTCATGTGGGAGACCCGGGTTTGGTTCCTGACCCATGCACTGCCCCTTCCCCCACCCCACCCCAAAAAAGTGATTCTTATCCTGACTCTGCCACTTACTAGTTGTTTAACCCTGGCCAAGTTACTTAAGCTTTCATTTTCTCATCTGTAAATAGGGATAATAATAGTGCTTTGTTCATAAAGTAGTTGTAGGATTAGCACAGTACCCAGCAGATAATATGTGTTCAATAAATGTTAGATATTACTATGATTATTAAAACTAAGTTTCAAAATGGACTGGTTAGATAGTTTGGGGTTTAAGAAAGAAGAATAATTGAATTCATGCATTTTCATCCTAGGGTCAGTTAAAAAAAATAATTCTAGAGTCTGCATGTATCATCGTCTCCTGCATCTCTGTTTGATTGGGAAAAAATGGATAGAACCTAAAAGCCCTAACATTCTTCACAAACTTTTCTCAAAATCTTATGGTTTACCCATTTACATGGAACTATTATACCCAAAGGCCTTAATATGCAAGATTAGCAAATTGTAGGATGCTTAGTACATTCATATATTAAATATAAAATTAATAAATGAATGTACAGGTTATCCCCAACTTGCCAATAGAGTTGTATTCCAAAATTTATTTAAGTTGAATTATATATCGTCAAACATGGTTGAATAACAGCAATTTCACATGATTTAACTGAACATTATTTTTGAGTCACTTGAATGGAATGTAAAATGCATTTTTGCATGGAATCAACATAATGAAGACTGGGTACATTTCCAGACAAGCCCACAGAAGATTATTTAACTCAATATAAATAAGCTCCAGTACTGACAGTACTCTAAAACCAAACTGCTGTTTACAATAAAATCTCAATCATCTGTAACCCTAGGAGAATAAGTCATTGATGGAAAAGTTTCCTTTGTAACTTTTAAGTGCTGAAACTTACTTCAGTTATTTTGAATAGAAATTAATCTATAATATATGACTTAACTGAAGGCTTACTGAACATGTGGAAGACTATTTGCCTGTACATTCAATGGCTCCAGTCCACTATGATTTTTTAAATTACTGCTATATTACAAAGTAATAAATGCTTTGTTAGAGAGAAGAATGATGTCTGGAACCAAGAGGGAAGGTACCTAATACAATCTCTGAGTGGGCAAGGTTTCTTGGAGGAGGTACTACCTCTGTGCGTCCTGAAGGATGTCTAGGATCTAGCAATGAATGGAAAATGGAAAAGGCATTCCAGGGAGAGGAAGCATTATGTATAAAGGTTCAGAGGAAAAAGAGAACAGCAGTTTTTAGAGATGCAAGTAGTTTACAATAAGTGGTAGGAGATAGAAAGGAATGGTGAGAAATGAACCAAGGGATGTTAAACAAGGGCTATACCATGTTAAGGAATTTAGACTTTATTCTGCAACAGGGAGATCCTCTGAAAAATTTTTTACCCTTAAAAATGTCTGTACCTTATAAACAATTTGAGATATAATTTATCTACAATAAAGTACAAACATTTTAAGCAGTTTGAAGAATTTTGACAATTGTACATACCTTTGTAACCACTAATTTAATCAAGACATAGGACAATTCTATCAGCCCAGTATTTTCCTTCATGCAACATCCAGTCATTCTCTAGTCCCCTAGAGAAAACCACTGTTATTACTTCTATCACCACAGCTTAGTTTTTCCCGTACTAGAATTCCACATAAATGGAATCATACATGTGCTGTTTTATGTAGCTTTTTAAATTCAACATAAAGTCAGTGAGATTCATCCATGTTGTAACATGTATCAGTAGTTCTCTCCTTTTTATTGCTGAGTAGTATTTAGCTGTGTGGCTCTACCACAATTTTTTTAATGCATCCACCTATTGATGGACATTTGGGGCTATTTTGAATAAAGTTGATATAAACATTCATGTATAAGTGGAATTCCTGGATTATACTGTATGTATATGTTGTACAAAACTGCGAAACTGTTTCCAGACAGACTGTACCATTTCATATTCCTACCTGCAACAAATGAGAGAGTTCAAGTGGCTCTGTATCTTTACCAACATGTGGTATTGTCAGTATTTTTTAACTTTAAACATTCTGGTGGATGTGAAGCAGCATTTCATTGTGGCTGGTTTTAGAGTTCATAAATTTCTCTCTAGGGCTTTTTCATCTCTTATGTTTGTCAACCTATAAGATTTCACTTCATTTACATGACTGTGGTCTGGATAGGTGAATTTGTCAGGTAACTAAGCTCTATATGTGTAGGTTATTACAATATAATGCTATTTCTAGGGGAATGGGATCCTGAAGTCCAAAAGAAGAACCTCCCCACCATCACCACTGCAATTCCAGAATTTCCCTCATACTGTTTATGTTCCCTCATGGGCTTAGCTCCTTTGGGTGCTTTGGTAGGAACTCCATTAAGCACCTTCTGATGTCCTGGTGATGGCAGTAGAAGTTGCTCACATATTAAGTTGCTCACTGTTCCAAAGGGTCTGATATAAGTTCCCACAGGAGGAAGGCTGTGAGAGAAACAAATTCCTGAATACAGCAGAAACAATTCAGCTCCGTAAGTAGCAGGAGTAATTGAAAATCCCTTGAGAGGTCATTGATCAGAATGGGACCTTCATAAGTATTCATTAGAAGGAGACTACCTGTATATGAAAATTCTTTGAACATGGTTTTTATTTTCATATAAAAAAAATAGAGGAAAACAACACAGAACACTGCTTAAAGTGAAAGAAAATCCCTATTCACAGCACCCTCATTTGCGTCTCAATTAGAGGTAGGAGGGAAAACTATTCTTTGTATAGTATAATGGTGAAGACAAAAATCAGTGGCTGCTCAAACAAAAAGGCTGTAATTCTAGCTTGAGTTTTGCATTCATTAGCACAGCCTCCAGAGGCAAGACGCAGAATATGAACAAAGCCTTCTCTCTTAGAATATTGCTTTCCTATTGCACAATGGAGTAGGTATCAGGAATGTTGGCCAAAGCCAGGCATTTTGCTCAAGGGGGAAAAATCTAATTCTTTACACTTTATTAACTAATTACACCCTTGTTTCCTATGATAAAATTACATAGTAAACAGCACCTGCAGATTACAGGGATCTCACCTGGAAACAATTCATTAACAGTGAGACATGAAGGATACATCCATTATAGCTAGTGATTCTCCAGATACTACTACAAATAGACCTGTTTTCTAATATGTACACCTACAAATTTATTGGGTTCTTTTTAAGCATGACAGAATAAAATTAATTCATTTCATATTGCATAGTTCATGTACTTGATTGTGCTAGATGATTCACAGGAAATTAATCATAAGCCTCTTGAGGGTAGGCTCCACACGTTATTCATTTTTGTATACCTAGTGCCTAGTTCTGTTTCTGGCACATAGCAGACCTCTAATAAATATCAGTCTATTGAAAAAATTATCAGACTATTACCAATCCATTTCTTAAAGCCAGGATATTATTTGGCTCTAACTGGACCTCATTTCTTGAGAGCAACCACATAGAAGTAGACTAACGACTCAATATACTACTGGCAGCAATAAAATCAAAGGGATCCAAAGAGTGAGAGAATCCTAAAAGTCAGTGGTTATCACACTTTAGCATGCATTGGAATCACTAGGCATGAGTGTTAAAAATGCACAATTCCAGGCCGCCCACACCCAAAACTTAGATTGAGTAGGCCTGAGATGGGGCTCTAGAACCTGACTTCAAACTGGCTTGCTAGGGGATTCTGATGCAGGAAGTCTTTCAATTACATTTTGAGAAGTGGCTGTATGTATTGTTCATCTCTCAATTGGTTCTTTTATCAATAGGCTGAAATAGGTAAATTCTCTTTTTGCCCTGGTAAAAATAGAGCTCTCACATAGATAGTGGCTCATCTTTTCTTCTGTCATCTGTTTATAGAGTTAATTTGCTTAACAACTTTGGTATTTCATCTCTCTCAAGAGGAGGCAGGTACTGACCATACTTTCTTTAAAAGTTACCTATTTTTAAATAGATTTCTATTTGAATATTCTTAAATAGTCTACTTTTCTTAGTGCAACCTCTGCCATCACCATCACCACCACCACCACCCCTCAGTGACCAGCTAGAATATTCAAGTAAAATAAAAGCATTTATGCCCTGAGATGTTCAGCAAACCTCAAAGATGTTCAAGAAAACCATAGCAATATGTGAGCATCTGAGTACCAATGAGTGAAGAAGTTGCCAAAACTAGCTTGATGGATGTTATGGACATAAAATGAATACAGAAGAAGCTGCCTTTGAACACACCACCAGTCCTGTAAGAATTTTTACCTCACCATGCTCTGATTATCAACAAAAGGAGATGGTTATTCAAGGCATTGTTGTCTGCTGAACAAACATCGAGTCCATATGATATGGAGAGTACTGAACTAGACTATCTTTAACATACACAGACAAACAACATGCAAATAATCCCAAGTTGCTTTGTAGTGCAATGAGAGCACTACAAAACAGGAGGCAGTAAGGTTTTAAAAGTCGTGTGACAAGAAGGAAAGCACAGTATGTGCTCGTTGCTGAATAGTGTGTGCCAACTCTTGAGAGCAAGTAAACAAGAACACTCGACATTGATCACAGCCTCCCATAGTAACTACTACCAGCAGGGTGGGAGTTAGTGGCAGCAATCAGCCCAAGTGCCAAAGGAAGTTGGCACTGAGAACATCTCTGGTTAAGCACGAGGGATTACCATTCTCCGTTGTAGGTAAGTCTGAAGATGATTGAAATTATATAGTAAAACGTGAAGCTAAACACAATCAACATTTTTTATCACATGGAGTTAAAAGCAGTCACCGAATCCTGCTTTCTACACAGTCTGATTTAACAATCACTGCCTAACAATGTAAGTGACTAGAAGTCAAAAGCAAAAGCAGAAGAACAGTATCTTTCTTTAGGTAGAATACCATAGTGTGGCATCGGTGTAAAACTGTACTCCAGATCAGCTCAATCTCTGGTTGTCCTCTCCTCCCATTTATGGTTGTATGACGACCTAATATTTATCAAATAATGCTTTATCTGTCTCATATGAATTTTTCTTCCCTCAATAAGCAGTTATATCCTTAAGGGTAGGAGGGATATTTGTGGATTCATAACCTGTGTAGACTTGTCCTCTGGACATGAAATCTGTTTAAAATGAACATCAAAGGTAAAGGGGAATTATTAAAAATACAACTTCCAAATCCAAAGGGATAAAATGGACTCCTGCTCTTATTTGCTGTGTCCTAGATTAAGCTCTATTCCAAACATCCAGAACAGAGTTGGAAAAAAAAGCTTAGTGAATCACAAGTTGATCCTCATCAAATAGACAACACAAGTTGTGTCCAGTTTTGTATGACTTTGAAATTCACACTTACCACAGATGTCACACATACCTCATTGAACTGTTTTATTGCCAGAGTCAGAAATAAGCTTAATGTGAAATGGCAAGAGAACCACCACTACTGAGGTTTTGGAAGTCAGCTGGTCTACCCACATTGAAGCAATGTTCATTGCTGATATGTGCAGAGAAGAAATGCAATGGCAGAAGGATACCCAGTCATTTTTGGTATGGTGAGTTTTATGGCATAACCACAAACCGAGGTGGCATAAGAAACACTCTAAAGGACGAACTGAAGCATAGCTTCAAATAACATGGCATAGCTGCGGGCTTCTAAGCAAAACAGCAATAGGGACTGGCTTGGAATGAAACAATCTGGAATTTGGAAACTCTTTTTGAGCAAAGGCTTTCAGTTGACCACAAGCCTAACATAGAAATACAGACAGTGACAGGCTCCACAAAAGCAGCAGTAGTTACAAATAAAAAAGCATCTGTATGTATGTCATGTAGTAAGCACTTCTGGTTGAATGTTTAGTCTTTGCTCCCTGTGAGTGTGGATGAAATCAGTAATGACATCTTTGAATAAGAAGAAGGGCAACAATATATACAGTAGATGACACCACCTTCCTATGGAAGCATCTACTTACTTAATTTGTAATTCCCCATCTTTCTAAAGTGAAAGGCATTTTGGCACATAAGGAGAAAAACATACAGTTCCACTTCTAATATATGGAAGTCACTAAGGCTATCAGTTGTGAGTAGAATCAGTGTATGAATTAGTACAGACCTAGAGAATCTACAGCAGAGCTGGGAAGAAACCAAACCCAGATAATCCTGAGCTCTAAATTCAGAAAACATTTTATCTTGAATATATCCTCTTAATTTTGATTTCTGAAAAAAGCTCTTGAAAACTGTATACTGGTGCTGCAGTCTATTTTTACAAAGTTTTACTAATGCAGGCTAGAGCAGTATTATGACCAAAATGAGATTGCCTGTGCAATCCATTTAAGTTCAAATTAGGATTTTTTTCCCTTTTGCCAGAATTTCACAGTCATTAGTATTCTGGTTCTTAATGGAGACTTAAACAACATAAATGACCTCTAAGCCATATTTGATCAAAACCTTCAAGATCAAGTATGGAGGAAGAATAAAATTGAGGCAGCTAGTCAAAAGACAGTTGCAACATTCAGAACAAGTCTTGAGGTGGGGGTGGGGTAGGGAATTAGGCTACAGGTAAAATGCAAATTAAGAAACAGATAGCCTTTGACTCTGAGAGGGCAATAATGTTCCAAACATTGAAGAAAAATTAAGCAGTGGGAAAGATTTTAGGGAAAGATGAGTCATATTTTGTTTAAATTGATATTGAAATATATGGTAGACAAGAGTTCAACTGTTATAATTAAGACTCAGATGATGGAAAAAAAGGCAAAAACAATGATCTAGACAGACCCATGGGGTTGGATGATCACAAGTATCTGAACATGGCCAGTGGACCATTAATCCAGTACTGATACTTGCACACAGGAACGTGGATATAGAAAGTACATCTCAGAGGAGATTAGGAGGTTATCCCAGGAGATAGGTTCAAAGGGAAAGGTCAGCCAGGATAGGATGTAGGTACAAGAGATTGAATTCAAAGGAGAATCTAAAATATAGGTAGCAAGTTAGGCAAGGGGCAGGGAGGTTAATCAATAGTGATATAATTGGCAAAGATTCAGAGAAAAATAAATGCCTGGAACCCAAACCTGAGGATTGGGAAAACAATCAAGAGATGTAAGTTAAGAAGTTGAAACACTGTAAAACTAGAATCATTAAGGGCAGAAAAGGACTGGTAAGACAACCTTTAGACCAGGAAGACCATTTCATTGTGAATTTGACAAGACCAAAATTGTAAGGCTGACCTCAGTTAATCTGGGCTGTTAGTGCCTCATGTGTCTAGTCCAAGTGTGGCCTGGATCTCCCTTGAGGTAAATACAAAACAACTTGCTATACTACATCATGGGAGACGAAGACTGCTTCAGTAGCTGTAAAACTGAGAGAACATTTTTTCAATATGGGTACAGATTAGGATTTACATT
Organism: Myrmecophaga tridactyla; assembly: GCA_004026745.1. Classification (NCBI taxonomy): domain Eukaryota; kingdom Metazoa; phylum Chordata; class Mammalia; order Pilosa; family Myrmecophagidae; genus Myrmecophaga; species Myrmecophaga tridactyla. The sequence goes on from PVIY010012122.1 coordinate 19,468, forward strand.
AGTGTGTTCCTATGGAAATGTCATTTTCTCAGAGGAAAACTTCTGATTTCTTCTCATGACCATGACAGTGAACGAAGAAAGCATCATGCTAAGTATTATATCATAATCTTCTCCATAGCATCTCAAAAGAGCTACCCACTCAAAAAGAAATTAGGATAAAATATAAACAAATGAAATAAAGTACAGAAAATACCGTATTCATTAGAGTTAATTTTATGCTTATCCATTGTTTAACTGCTAGACTTAGGGTAAAGCCATTTTGCCATGGAGCAATTGAGCATTAGATTTCATTGCTATTTACTAATCTCTTTCACTGGACTTTAACCCTAATGATTCTTCTAATTTTTACTAATGGATAAACAACAATGTAGGTTTGTCCAGTTCACACCTTATTGCTCCTAAATACAAATATTTTCCAAAAAATTCTAAAAACTATCACATACTTTAAAATCTGACAAGTATATAGACATCTGGATCAAGATGGCTGATGAACCAAAGTGTTCTAGCTTCCCTCTCTCCCCAAACCCCGTTAAAATGAAGATAAAATGAAAATAATTATAGCAGGAACCAGCAGAAGAGGTATTCCAATATGATTCTGAAAGACAGAACGTGACAACGTGGATGAACCCTGAGGACATTATGTTGAGTGAAATAAGCCAGACACAAAAGGACAAATACTGTATGGTCTCACTAATATGAACTAATTATAATGGGCAAACTCTAAAATCTAGAGTATAGGTAACCAGAAGGTAGAAAAAGGGTAGAAAATGGGGAATAGATTCAAATTTGTAGAATTTTTTAACAGGTTGATTGTAAATGTTTGGAAATGAATAGAGGTTAAGGTAGCACATTACTGTAAGTGCAATTACTATAAGTATAATTTACAGCACTGAATTATGAGTGTGATTGTGGTTGAAAGGGGGAAGTTTAGGGTTGTGTATGTCACTAGAAAGAAAGCTAGAGGATAAAACATGGTACTATATAACATAGTGAGCCCTGTTGTGAATGATGACTGTTAATTGTAGAAATATAAGAATGTTCGTACATGAACTGGAACTAGTATGTCACTATTGCTAGGTGTTAATAATAGGATGGTGTGCTAGTTTGAAAGTGTTGTCTACTCCAGAAAAGCCACGCTCTTTAATCCTGATTCAGCATTGTAAGGTGGAAACCTCTGATTAGATGGTTTCCATGGAGATTGACTCACTCAATTGTGGTTGTGACCTTTTGATTAGATTATCACCATGGAGATGTGACATACCCAATTATGGGTGTGGCTTTTTGATTAGACAGCAATGTGATTCCATCCACTCAAGGTAGGTCTTGATTAATTTACTAGAGTTCTTTAAAAGGGGAAACATTTTGGAGAAATCTCAGATGCAGACACTTGGGGACATGGTTGTTTCAGAGCTGACAGAGATGCAGACATTTGAAGATGCTTGAGGTGCTGACAGAGAAAGCAGACATCTAGACATGGACATTTGGAGATGTAGAGCCCAGCAGACATCACCATGTGCCTTCCCATGAGATGCTAAGCAAGCCAGAACCCAGAGTTGTGTCCTGGAGGAGCTAAGTAAAGGCCCACAAATGCTTAGACAGGAAACCACTGGCATCAGAACCTGGAAACAACAGAACTGAGAACAAGGACCAGCAGATGTAAGCATGTGCCCTACTGTGTGACAGATATTGGCCCTTTTTGAGTCAATGTATCTTTCTCTGGATGCCTGAATTTGGACATTTTTATGGCCTTAGAACTGTAAACTTGTAACTTAATAAATCCCCTTTAATAAACCATTCCATTTCTGGTACATTGCATTTCAGCAGTGTGCTGATTTGAAAGGATGTATGTCCCCTAGAAAAGCCATGTTTTAATCTAAATCCCATTTCATAAAGGCAGAATAATCCTTATTCAATACTGTATGTTTGAAACTGTAATCAGATCATCTCCCTGGAGATGTGATTTAATCATGAGTGGTTGTTTAACTGGATTAGGTGACAACATAAGTCTCCACCCATTTGAGTGGGTCTTGATAAGTTTCTGGAATCCTATAAAAGAGGAAACATTTTGGAGAATGAAGGAGATTCAAAGAGAGCAGAGCAGAATGACATAGCCATGAGAAGCAGAGTCCACCAGCCAGTGACCTTTGGAGATGAAGAAGGAAAATGCCTCCCGGGGAGCTTCATGAAATAGGAAGCCAGGAGAAGAAGCTAGTAGATGATGCCGTGTTTGCATTGTGCCCTTCCAGATGAGAGAGGAACCCTGACAGTGTTCACCATGTGCCTTTCCAGATGAGAGAGAAACTCTGACTGTGTTCGCCATGTACTCTTCCACCTGAGAGAGAAACCCTGAACTTCATAGGCTTTCTTGAACCAAGGTATCTTTCCCTGGATGCCTTTGATTGGACATTTCTATAGACTTCCATGGACATTTTCTCAGCCTTAGAACTATACACTAGCAACTTATTAAATCACCCCTTTTAAAAACCATTCTATTTCTGGTATATTGCATTCTGGCAGCTAGCAAACTAGAACAAGCAGCAATCAAGAAACCAATACAAGTGGTATATGAGGAAAAATACAACTAATGCAAACCATGAACTACAGTTAACAGTAATACTGTAATATTCTTGCAACAATTGTAACAAAAGTATTATATCAATGCTAAGTGTCAATAATAAGGGAATAAGGGGTATGGGTTTTTTTTTTTATCTTTTTGAGCAATGAGAATGTTCTCAAATTGATCGTGGTGATGAATGAACAACTCTGTGATTATACTAAGAGCCATTGATTGTACACTTTGGATGGATTGTAAAGTGTGTGAACAAAACTGTTTTTTAAAAAAGTAAGTGTAAGGATGACACCTGCACAGCTGACACTAGAAGCATTCAGTCCAAATTGAAGCAAGAGGATGGAGGGCTCAGGGAGAGAAGCATCCAGGCAAAAAAAAAATGGAAAAGGAGCTCAAGATTTTATCCACCCTTAGAAAATTAGAGAAATTTATGGATGTCACAGACAAAGCAAGGACAAAATAAAGGCAATTAGAAAACCAAGAAAAAAAGTTATACAAATAAGAAATATAATGCTATCACAATACCTTGTGGAAAAGGGAATAATTTTAAAAAGCCACAATAATATAAACATTATATACTGATTTTCAACTTTCAGGAACAACCAAAATACAAAAGCATAGGATACCTAATTATAGATATGAAACAAAGCATAAATGTCTCTTAGCAATGTGAAAAGTAAAAGTACAAATGATAAGAGTTGGTAGCCAGAGTAAGAGATACTGTCTATAGTTCATGGCCCAAGAAATAAAGGTCTAAGTATATTCCTCAAACAGAGGAGCTAAAAAGAATGATAACTGCATCAGGAACAGAGGTTTATAAGTGAGATAAAGCCTCATTTATCATAGCAGAAATTTAATAAAATCTAAAATGGATAAATCAAGAAATAGCAGGATATATTGAAGTAATCATCAGAGGAACTAAACAGAAATAATTAATAGAGTTAAAGGCCATAATCATTGTGCCAGTTTGAAAGGTTTTATGTACCCTAAAAAAGCAATGTTTTAATCCTAATTAACCTTGTGGGAGCAATGGTTTCTTCTAATGCCTATTCAGTACTGTAAGTTTGGAACTTTAATTTGCTTATGTCCATGGAGATGTGACTCAATCAAGCGTGGGTATTAAACTTGATTAGATGGAGCTGTGTCTCCACCCATTCAACATGGGTCTTGCTTAGTTTACTGGAATCCTAAAAAAGAAGAAGTATTTTGGAGAAACCTTCAGAATGCAGAACCACAAAGCAGAGAGTCCACCAGCCAGTGACTTTTGGAGATGAAGAAGGGAAATACCTCCTGGGGAGCTTCATGAAGCAGGAAGCCTAGAGAGGAAGCTAGCAGATGCCATGTTCGTCGTGTGCCTTTCCAGATGAGAGAGAAACCCTGACCGTGTTCGCCATGTGCCTTCTCACTTGAGAGAGAAACCTGAACTTCATTGGCCTTCTTGAATCAAGGTATCTTTCCCTGGATGCCTGAGACTGGACATTTCAATAGACTTGCTTTAATTGGAACATTTTCATGGCCTTAGAACTGTAAACTTGTAACTTATTGAATTCCCCCTTTTAAGAAGCCATTCCATTTCTGGTGTATTGCATTCCAGCAGCTAGTAAACTAGAACAATCACAGAGTTTGACACCTGGGGGTAGTGAGGGGTGGGGCAGTGAACTGTTGCTTACTCTATAAGCCTTCATGAGTGTGTGTGTACATATATATATATATAGTTCATATCTTCAAAACCATGTGCATTTATTACTTCAGTAAGATATAAAAATAATCATATGGCTATTTCAAAATCAACCAGGAACTTTGAAATGTAAGCTTCTTTTGCAACTATTACACTTTAACTCGTTTCTGAGAGCCCACACCTGAAAAAGAATGATAGCAAGTGGCCATCTAAGCATAGCTCCTATCTCTATTATCCAACCTACCTCTTTCCCTCAACTTCTGCCCCCAAAACCTATAAGCCTATGTCCTTTATCTTATACTCACTGAAACTTAATATATACTATGGATTAAGTTACAACCAGTTTTATTCTCAGCCATGGAGACTACTTTTTATGGCTTTATGGAAATATAATAAACTGCCCACATTTCAGTGTAAAAAGTTTCCTGAGGCTTCTTTGTAATCCCTGTTCACTCAGTCCCATCTCCAATGCCTGCTGGATTACTAGGCAATCATTGATCTGCTTTCTCTCCCTATATATTAGTTTTTATTTTCTAAAATTTTATAAAAATGTAATCATACAGTATGTGCTCTTTGATTGGCTTATTTCACTCAGTGTAATTATTTTGAGATTCATCCATGTTGTAACATGTATTAGTAGTTCATTCCTTTTGATTGATTACTAGTATTCCAGTGTAAGGATGTACCAAAGCTTCTTTATCCATTCACTTTTTGATGGACATAATGGGTGGTTTCCATATTTTAGTTACTCTAAATATAAATCAGTTATGAACATTGGTGTATAAGTCTTTGTGTGGACGTATGCTTTCATGAAATACTTAGGGGTGGCACCACTGAGTTATATGGTAAGTATATAAGAAATGACAAATTGTTTTAAAATGTACCATGTTATATTTCCACCAATAGTGTATGAGAGTTCCAACTGCTCCATGTTTTTTTTTTTTTTTTTAATTTGCATATGGGCAGGAGGCACCAGGGATCGAACTCCAGACCTCCAGCATGGCAGGTCGGAGCTCTGCCTGCTGAGCCACAGCAGCCGCCCTGCTCCATGTTTTCATTCAAATATGGTATGGTCAGTCTTTTTAATTTTCTGCCATTCTAATAGATGTGTAGTGGTTTTTCATTGTGGTTTTAATTTGCATTTCCTTAATGAATAATGATGTTGAGCATCTTTTCATATATCTATTTTGGTGATGTGTTTGTTCAAATCTTTCACCCATTTTAAAAATTGAGTTGTTTTTTTCTTATAATTGATTTTTAAGAATTCATTATATAGTGCTCTATATTGGTTACTACAATTATTTAAAAAAAGAGTTCACTGTATATTCTGGATAGAAGTCGTTTATCAGATGTGTGATTTGCAAATATTCTCTTCTAATCTGTGGCTTGTTTTTTGTCTTAACAGTGTCTTCTGAAGTGCAGAGTTCTTAATTTTGGTGAAGTCCAATTTATTTTTTTCTTTTATGGATCATGTTTTTGGTGTTATTTTTAGAACATCTTTGCCTGATAGTTTAGAGTTTACATTTAGGTCTAGGTTCCATTTTGAGTTAATTTACGTTTAGAGTGTGGGGTATTAATTGAGGTGTTGGGGATTTTCTTTTTAGCATAACAACGTCCAAATGTTCCAGCACATTTTCTATTAAAAAGACTGCCCTTTCTCCATTGAATTACCATTACACCTTTGTAAAAAACTAATTGCCTGTATATGTGTGGGTATATTTCTGGACTTACTATTATCTTCCTTGTTCTGTTATTTATCTTTATATTAAGAACACTATGTTTTGATTATTATAGCTTCCTAGTAAAACTTAAAATGAGGTAGCTTAAGTCCTCCAACTTTGTTCTTTTTCAAAGGTGTTTTGGATACTTAGATTTTTGCCTTTCCATATAAATTTTAGAATCACCTTGTCAGTTACTACAAAAACCTTGCTGGTAGAGCTTCATCTTCTGTATGAGACCAAAGGCAGAAAGGATTATTGTATCTAGAACCTTAATTTTCTGTAACACAATCTAAATAAACCTATATGGATAGCTCATTTAAACAACCAAACACATGGAGACCAGAATGAGAATGAGGCCCTGTAATACCCAGAGACATCCCAGACTGTGGTGGGCTGGTAATTAAAATTGTGGTAGAGTCTCTTGAGGGACTGGAGTTAAAAGAAAAAAGTATTGGTAGAGTCCCTTGAGGGACTGGAGTTAAAAGAAAAAAGTATTGGTAGAGTCCCTTGAAGGACTAGGGAAAAAATATGGAACTGTTGAACTTTCCCATCTGGGAAACCCTGGGTGCTCTCCCAAACATTAGGGACACCCAAGAAAATAGGCCAAGCCTTTGGTTTTTGTTTTATTTGTAAAGGCATTTTATTTTGCTAAATTCAGATTCTCACAACTCAAAAAATAATGTACACCAAAGATGAAGTTTGTAGAACTTTTAAAATTGGACATTTCAGAATTTTAAATTTGAACATTGATTTGGGGTTGTACCACCGATTTACCTTAACCTGGGCTTTCTGCAGATACTTCAGACTCATAAGCTCAAAAAGCATATTTTCATTGCCCAACCAACCCTTCTTTCAAGAGAATGGCATCAGTTTCTGCTCAGTAAGCTTTAATTACTTCCTCTGGATTCCACAACACAACTAAGTAATGTACTTCTGCATTGTCTCAGGAATTTGCTTATACTCTCCATTGTTAAAATTTCCTCATCTCTCATTTGTACGTTAAGATAATATTCTTTCAATTGGTCTCCTTGGCTTCTAGTTCTCATTTCAGTCCTTCATTTCCATGACTTTTAGAAGTGACTTTTCAAGACAGAGATCATCTTGTGTCACTTCTTATGGTTACTAAAAATCTTTTTTTCCTTTAACTTTGAATTCTGAAATAATTTCAAGCGTATGTGACAGATGCAAAAATAATACAAAACCCATACAGAGAACTCCAATATCCCCCAACCGAAATACCCAAATCCACCAGTTTTAAAACCATTTTGCCAAATTCACTGTATCATTACATCTATCCATCCATATGTCTGTCAATCTATCTGCATGTCTATCTATCATTTATCTATAACCATCTATTTTCTAAACATTTGCAAGTAGGTTGTACACATCATGCTCCTTGAACAGATAACACTTCCATGCACATTTCCTAAGAACAGGGATATTCACTTATGTAACCACCTCAAGTTCAAGAACTTTAACCTTGATATAAAGCTTACAGTTTAGATTCCAGTTTTTCTCATGTCTCTGTACCTGCTTGAATCTTTTTTAAAAAAATATTTTTATCGAGTAATCTTCATACACATATAATCCATCCACAGTATACAATCAGTGGCTCACAATATCATCACATTTTTGTGTACTCATCACAAGGATCATTTTTCAAACATATGCATCACTCCAGAAAAAGAAAATAAAAGAAAAATGAGAAAACTCATACATCCCATATTTCTTATCCCTCCCTCTCACTGACCACAAGTATTTCCATTTACCCAATTTCTTTTTTACTCCATACCCTCCCTTATTATTTATTTATTTTTCCTTTTTTTTTTAACTCATCTGACCATACTCTAGATAAAAGGAGCATCAGCACAAGGTTTTCACAACATATGGTCACATTGTAAAAGCTATATAGTTATACAATCGTATTCAAGAATCAAAGCTACTGGAACACAGCTCAACAGTTTTCAGATACTTCCCTCTAGCCACTCCAATGCACCATAAACTTAAAAGGGATACCTATATAATGCATAAGAATAGCTTCCAGGATAACCTCTGGACTCTGAAATCTCTCAGCCACTGAGACTTTATTTTGCCTCATTTCCCTCTTCCCCTTTTTGGTCAAGAAGGCTTTATCAGTCTCATGATGCCAAGTCCTGGCTTATCCCAGGAGTCCTGTCCCATGTTGTCAGGGAGATTTATACCCCTTGGAGTCATGTCCTACATAAGAGGGCGGGCAGTGAGTTCACCTGCTGAGCTCCAAGCCATTGATTTTTTTATTTTTTTGTGTGCATGGTCTGGGATTCAAACCTGGGTTTCCCACATGGAAGACAAGCATTCTACCACTGAACCACCCATGAACCTCCCCAAGCTGTTGATTTTGAGGCTTGCCCTTATGAAACTTATTTTTGTAGTGTAGAAGCTAAGACTACTTATAATTATGCCTAAGAGTTGTTTCCAGGAAACCTCTTTAGTTGCTCAGATGTGGCCTCTCTCTCTCTCTCTAAGCCCAACTCTGCAGGGAAAGTCATTGCCCACCCCACCCCACCCCTGGGCACGATATTTAGGGGTGAAAGTCTCCCTGACAACATGGGACACAATTCCCAGGTATGAGTCTGGCCCTGGCACTATAGGATTGATAATGCCATCTGGACCAAAAGAGAGAAAAGAACAGTAACAAAACAAGATATAAGATATCAGCAGCTAAGAGAGTTCAAATGGAGTTGAGAGGCTATTCTGGGGGCTACTCTTCAGCTAGATATTGGTAATTGCCATGGTTTGCCAAACCTCAACCAACGTCATGCCTATTAACCCTAAAGAACACCTAGGGCTCTAAATGAGACTCTATAAAAGTTTCATGCACTAAGTTTACTTACCTGATACCCATTACCTCCAGAGGGTTCCTGGGCTAAATAAGCCCTGAAACTCAGGGATGGGGGTCAGCCTCTCCAAGAGTATCAGCTAGTTCTATCCCCAATCCTACCTACACTATCAACACCTCTTTTCGGCATGAAGAAGTTATAGAATGGGAGAAGGATCAAAGGAGAGGGAGGAGTTATAGCAGAGTAGATAGGATTTAGCAAATGAGTATGACTGCTGAATCACTATATTGATATTTCTTTTAGCCTCCAGTGTTTGGGGGCAGCTAGAATGAAAAACCTGAACTGTGGAATGGTAATACATACCAAACGATGAAATCTGTTCTGTAGCTGCTTGTTGGAGTGTACTTTGAAAATTATTGATTTTCCTTTTTTGTATATGTTATATTTCACAATAAAAAAACATTTAAAAAATGCTGCTGGGATTTTTATCAGGATTGTATTGACTCTATAGATCAAGTTGGGGAAAACTGGCAATAATAATTCATATTCTATATTTTCAATACTATTAAAATTATACTTGATAACTTTTCAATTTCTGATTGCTTGTTGCTAGTACATAGAAATATAACTGATTTTTAATTTTTAAATAGTGATCCTGTGTCTTGTGAAGTTGTTACATTCACTTACTTGTTCTACTAGCTTTTTTGTACATTCTTTATGACTTTCTACATAGATGATCACATCTGCATATAAAGCCAGTTTTTTAATACAATTTTATTGTTATATATTCACATACCATATAATCATCTGAAGTGTATATATTCACATCCGAATCAGTGATTCACAGTGTCATGATATAATTGTGCATAGTAAATAGTAAATTTCTTTACTAAAGCCCCCCCAAAATATAAGAATAAAAAAATGAACACCCAAAACATTCAAACCCCTTGTCCCCTATGGTATATTTGCTTTTTGTCCTTATTTTTTGACTTATCTATGTATATACTGGTTAAAGGACTCAGCAACAAGGTTTTCACAATCACATAGTCACACTGTAAAAGCTATATAGTTATACAATTGTCTTCAAGAATCAAGGCTACTGGATTCCAGTTCAACAGTTTCAGGTATTTCCTTCTAGCTATTTTATTTTATTTTTAATGTTTTTTTAATTGTGAAATATAACATAAATTCAAAAAGCAATAAATTTCCAAGTTCATTTTAACAAGTAGTTATAGAACAGATTTTGGTGTGGGTTACAGTTCCATGATTTTTATTTCTTCTAGCTGCTCCAAGATGCTGGAGACCAAAAGAAATATCAATATAATGATTCATCAGTCATACTCATTTGTTAAATTCTATCATCTCTGTTATACTCCTCCTTCTCTTTAAATAACACATATAAATAAAAGCAATAAATTTCAACGCACATTGCAACAATTAGTTGTAGAACAGATTTCAGAGTTTTGTATGGGTTATAATTCCACAATTTCAGGTTTTTATTTCTAGCTGCTCTAAGGTACTGGAGACTAAAAGAACCATCAGTATAATGATTCAGCACTCATACTCATTTATTAAACCCGACCTTCTTTGTATAACTCCACCATCACCTCTGATGTTTCTTCTACTCTTTAGGGGTATTTGGGCTATGCCAAATCCAACTTTTTCATGTTGGAAGGAGCTGTCAATAATATGGGATAGGGGGATAGAACTAGTTGATGCCTGGAAGGGCTGACCCTTCTAACTATTTTAATACCAAAAAAAAAAAAAACCCCAACTAAAAAGAGAGTTCTATAAAATGCATAAGAATAACCTCAAGGATGACCTCTTGGCTCTATGTGCAATCTCTCAGCCACTGAAATTTAATTTTGTTTCATTTCTCTTCCCCCTTTTGGTCAAGAAGGCTTTCTCAATCCCACAATACTGAGTCCAGGCTCATCCTTGGGAGTCACGTGCCACATTGCCAGAGAGATTTACACCTCTGGGAGTCATGTCCCATGTAGGGGGGAGGGCAGTGAGGTTACCTGTGAAATTGGATTAGAGCGAGAGGCCACATAAGAGCAACAAAAGAGGTTCTCTGGGGTGACTCTTAAACATGATTTTAAGTAGGCTTAGCTTCTCCTTTGCAGGAATAAGTTTCATAAGGGGAAGTCCCAAGATCGAGGGCTTGACCTATTAAATCAGTAGTCCCCAATGCTTGCAAGACTATCAGGAATTCCCCTGATGGGGAAGTTTAATATTTTTTCATGTTCTCCAGTCCCACAAGGGGGTAAAGCCAGTTTTAATTACTATCAAATCTAGTTGCCCTTTACTTTTTCTTTCTTTATTGCATTTGCTAGATCTTCCAGTACAATATTGAGCAGAAATGATGACAGCAGACCTTCTTACATTGTTTCTGATCTTAGAAGGAGGAAAGCATTCTATCTTTTACCATAAATATGATGCGAGCTATAACTTTTTTGTGTATGTCCTTTATCAGATTGAGGAACTTCCCCTGTAATCCTAGTTTTCTTATTTTTTTTATCATGAACTGTGTTAGATTTTTAGATTGCTTTGTATCCATTGATATGATCATGTGATTTTTCTTCTTCAGCCTGTTTGTATGGTGACTTACACTGATTTTTTCCCCATATTTTAAAACGAAGGCATGCCTGATGCTACAAGTTGAAGACAAACCAGTGAACACCTACTTCTACATTTTGAGGCCTCAAATAGAACATTAAGAGAGGAGATTAGAATCTTGTTCAAGTGGGTGGTCATTGATGAAGGGACATTTTCCTGTCTGTTCACCCTATCATCCATCCATCTATCCATCCATCCATTCATCCATCCATCCATCCATCTATTCATTATCCCTCTTCCCTCTATCCGCTTTTAGTTAAACCCTATGCTAGGCACTGGGGTCATAGAAAACCTTGTAAACCGTGTTCTTCTGAGGCTTATAATCTATCTACTGGGGAGAAAAACAGTAAATTACATCAATGGGATGAATGCCGTGGTAAGGTCATGGGGGAACTTCAATGGAACAAAGAGTGACTTATTCTTTTTGGGGTAGGGAAGTTAGGGACGATGACTTTTGAACTGGATTTTGAAAAATAAGCAGGAGTCTGATGAGCAGAGCTGAGGGAGAAGGGCATTATAGGAACGTGGCCATAACTTAGGACAGTACTTTAAAAATTTTTTCCACACTTCCCAAACCTCCACCCTGCAGCAATGTAAGGACATTCTTAAGATCTAACTTAATATTTCTTTGCAATCTCCCTTTTTAGAGGAATTTTGCACTCTATTCCATGGGATTGTTTTTGTTTTTTTTCCCTTTAATGCTGACTGAAATCTATTCTCTGGGAAGATGCCTCTGAACCCTGGAAGAACACTGCCAGTCTGTGGAGCACAGCTCATGTGAAGGAGTTGAGGGTCACTGGTAAAGAATCAGAAACTAGGAATAGCTTCTTGGGGGTAATCGCCTAACCTCAGAATCATGTCAGTGAGGCATTAAGCATGGAATCAGAAGTACTTTGGTTTTAAAACCTGCATATTTGCCTAAAGAACTAAATAATCATTTGCTCACTGTCTGATTACCCCAGTTCCTTGAGTCAAATCCCACCTAGAACCGTCAAAAAAAAAAACCCAGCAAAAATGCTTTTAATAGCCTTAAAAAAGTTTTCAAATTTCTTTGCTAAATTAAATCAGCTATATAGTATATTGCTGGGGTCTTCAACTGATTTTAAACTGCGACCATGCAGAGCCCAGCTCTAAGTGATAAATATGTGAGAACTTATGTTAGTACTGAGATCCTTGAGCACTTGCTTGTCAGAATTTTCATTAGGACTTGTATTAATGGTAACTCTTGAAATAGCAATCATAGACCTCATCTTTTATCAGCTGGTACCTAGTTGTATGGAAAGTGCTGCTATATCCTGATTGGCAATTGATTTGACATGCTTTGCATTATTTCTTTTCTTTTCGGCATGGGCAGGCTCTGGGAATCGAACCCACTTTGCATTATTTCTTGCCGATGAAGGTCAAATTTGGCTACAACAAATTAGCTTTAGTATATTATGCCGGTTTGAATCTATGGTGGACCCCAGAAAAGCCAAATCCTTTAATCCTCATTCAATATTGCTGGCTAAGAGCTTTTTGATTATTCCCATGGAGATGTAACCCACCCAATTGTGCATGGTAACTTTTGATCAGATAGCTTCCATGGAGTTGTGACTCCACCCATTAATCCTTTAAAAGAGGAAACATTTTGGAGAGAGTCCCTTTTGTAGAGCCACGAGAAAGCCAGCAGATGCCACCATATTCGCCATGTGCCCTTCCAGCTGAGAGAGAAATGTTGAACGTCATCGGTCTTCTTGAACCAAGATATCTTTCCCTGGATGCCTTAGATTGGACATTTCTATAGAGTTGTTTTAATTGGGACATTTTCTCGGCCTTAGAACTATAAACTAGCAACTTATTAAATTCCCCTTTTTAAAAGCCATCCCATTTCTGATATATTGTATTCTGGCAGCTAGCAAACTAGAACAAAAATAATGGAAGCTTTTGTAGAATGAAGACATTTCTAAGTCTAGGTTGTGGCACATTTATTTATGGAAAAATTCAATACAATAGCGCTCAAGACAACCAAAGGATTTGAACTGCCATTTGGAGTTTATTTTTATAAAGGATATTAGACAACCAAAATTTTTCTAAGAGTTCCTATTTAAAAATTTAATCTATGCCCCCTTTTGACAAATGGTAATCAATTTATGCAGTTTTTCTGATGGCAACCCTTTTCCCAAGGAAGCATTCCCAGTTTACAATTATTTTTGTGTACCCCAGCAGCTATACTAGACTTTATCAAACTTTACTTAGTTTGCATTATGAGAATGGTAGATAGTTTTTTTTTAATGTTTCCAAAAAGGAAAAAAAAATTGATAAGCATCATTTCCATTCTGTGAATCACTGCCTCATTGCCTATATGGATTCCACTAGCAGTTCTTACCATCTTTCACTTCTGCTGTTCTCCAGAGATTTAGCATTTAGCTGAATAAACTCACTCAAATGATCCTAAATCTACCCACCCCATAGCAGCATACAAAATACCTGCATTTCCATAACCCCAAATTAATTTATTCAGTAAATTGATTAATAATAAAATAATAAATAATAATAAACTGACTGATAGACTATTGTGGCATGTCAAAGATACTATCGACTACAGTAAGAACACACATATCAGTAAGATATGGTCCTTACTCTCTACACAGTTATGGTTTAGCATAGTGGCTCTTAAGCCAGGGGCAAGTACCAGAATCACTTGGAGATCCTTTTTGAAATTTACATCGGCAGTGTTGAGCCCATCATGTAGGGAGCTGACATCTGAAGTGGCTCCTCAACGTTTGGTAGGAGTTTGCTAGATAGAGAGGGAGCTGAGGGTGCACCCCTAGGCAGAGGGAATAGCATGTGCAAAGTATTTAAAGATGACACTTACCTCTAAATTTTCTTATCTATAAAATAGAGATAACAACCACTACATGGGGCTGTTGGGAGAATTAAAAGAGAATACATATGAAAGTGTCTGGTGGGTTATATATGTTCAATCAATGTTATTTGCCTTCTTTTTTACTAACATTTAAAATAAAATTGATTTAACCAATTAACTCTTTGTACCAACTGTGACTCTGAAGGAATGACACATATAATGGGTAAGATGCAATTAGGACTGAAGGGGAAAAGACAAGTTCACAGTTTAGAGAGACAGGGGCAACATGGCAGCACTGGGTATATTCAGAGAGTGAGATGCTAAGTTAGTGTTACTGGGCAATAAAAAACAGATGCAACTAATATTTTGGAAGAAATTATTCATCTGCTAGTCACATTTTGATAGGAAAATGAATTAAAATCACTCTGATTATCCAATCCTAAAGTGAGAAAAAAATCATGCCATATACATATTCTGTATACTTTTTAGTGTTTCTCACTGCTGTTTCCATGTTCAAGTGATGGGGATAGAAAGTGGTGTGTGTTTGTGTGTGTGTGTGTGTGTGTAGGTAAGGGAGGGGAGGATAAAGTGAAGCCCTAGATATATTCAGAAAAACAATGATCTTATAAGCATCTTGCTTACCAATAAAACTCCCTCCATTTTCTGCACAAGAATCACATAGGGTGATTCTCTGTCACCAGTGACTTAACACTCATTTCAGCACATGCTTCCTTTGCCTATATTGTAGCTACTTAATATGGAAGCACAAAAATCTTCACATTTATAAGAGTAGCAGCTTGAATTTTAAACACATTTTTCCCCAAAATAAATAAAACCTAACACTTGATAAGCATTTGCTATCCTCAATTTCAATAAAGAGAGAATTGGTCAACAAAACAAAAACTATTGTTCAAAACATTCATAGATTTTAACCATTCAAAAGTTGGCAATCCAATTTAAAACAACAAGATACCACTACACATATTAGAATGGCTAAAATACAAGAAACATAAAATACAAGAAAAAAAAAGAAAAAACATCAAAGCTTTTACAATACCAATTGGTAGCAAGGATGCACAACATTCATTGCTGGTGGGAAGGCAAAATGGTATAACCACTTTGGAAGATGTTTGGTAGTTTCTTACAAAGCCAAACATTGTCTTACCATACAACCCAGCACTCATGCTCCTAGATATTTACCCAAATAATGTGAAATTTATTTCCACACAAAACCAGCATATGAATGTTTATAACAGATTTATTCATAATCATCACAAACTAGAAGCAACCAAGATGCCCTTCAATAGGTGAATATATTTTTAAAACAACACTGTGGTACATTTATACTATTCAGTGATACAAAGAAATGCATTATTAAGCCATACAAAGACATGGATGAATCCAAAAAATGCATAAAAAAAGTGAAAGAAATCAGTCTTAAAAGGCTACATACTGTGTGATTCCATTTAAATAAAATTCTGGAAAAGGCAAAACTATAGAGATGCTAAACAGACGATCAGTGATTGCTAGTGGGGAATGGGAGAGGGGAAAGGTTGACTAGGTGAAGCACAGAAGATTTTTTAGGATAGTTAAACTCTTCTGTATTATACTGTAATGGTGGATATGTGATACTATACATTTGTCAAAACCCATTGTTATGGTCGGGTTCATGTGTCAACTTGGCCAAGTGGTGGTGCCTGCTTGTCTGGTTGGGCGGGTCCTGGCCTGTCTGTTGCGATGAGGACATTTCATGGAATTGAATCATGATCAGGTCGGCTGCGTCCACAGCTGATTCCATTTGTGGTCGGCCAAGGGGAGTGTCTTCTGTGGTGGATGATACTTAATCTGATCACTGGAGGCCTTTTGGGGAGGATTCGGAGGAGGCAGGCTCTCTTCCTGCTTCAGCTGGTGAGCCTCTTCTGTGGAGTTCGTCCAGACCCTCCATTGCAATTGTTAGCTTTACAGCCTGCCCTGCGGATTTTGGACTCTGCATTCCCATGGTTAAAGTGAGACACTTTCATAAATTTTATATTTGTGTTTCCTGTTGATACTGTTTCTCTAGAGAACCCTAACTAATACACCCATAGAACTTTACAGCATAAAGAGTGAACCCTAATATATGCAAAATTAAAAAAATCATTTAGGAAGTTAGGGAATCTCAGAATGGAATGCAGAACGTGACAAAAGAATCTAATTATATTATATATGCAACAACCTCATTGAAATGGGTTGGGGAAAAAGGTGCTGACTAAATAACTTTGGAAATGAGTGGAGTTTTTAAGACTAGTTTATAAGACAAAAGGAACTATATATAAGCACTAGTTCATAATGGTATTTCCTTTGAAGATATGGATTAACAAATCTGAAACCATGATACATGTATATTAGAATTGATTAAGTAAATAGTTGGTGGGTGGGAATGGGGGGTTACAGACAAGCAGGGGAGAAGGTGAGAATGACCCATATGGTAATGGATTAGAGTTGGAGACATCAGCATAATTTCATGTTTACCTCAATATAGATATAGATGGTTACATATAGAAGTCATTACAGATATATGTGTTAGCATACACATATATTTCCTTGCTCTGACAGCTGAGAGGCCTAGAAGCAATGACACTCCAGTAGCAATGAACACCTCAGTTGCAATGAACACATTTAGCACTCAGATCTTGGTTTTTAATACTATTCTCCAAGAAAGGAACCAGGAATTCATGGAGAAGTAGCTGATTCTAGAGCTGGGGCAGGATTATACAAGATGAATCTGGAGCATCTTGTAGTACCAGAAAGTAAGGAAGTGTTAAAAAAAAATAGTATGTCAAAGCAACACAATGGAAAGAACTCCCAATGGTCAAAGCTTAAACAATTTGAGAAAAAAAATAAAGTAGTGTTGCATTACAACCCAAAGTATAAAATGAATATCCATGTGTCCCTATTGTTATAAATAGATGTTTAAATAAATAAATAAGTGGGTGAGAATAGTCAAGTCTCCTGTGAAAAACAATTCCAAATAATTTACGTAGATACTTTGCCCTAAAGGAAGTAGAGCACAGCCCTACTCCTTAAGTGAGGGCTACAAATAGTGACTACCTCGCAAAGAGTACAGTATAAAAAGGAGGAAAAATAGTAACTTTACAGTGGAGAAATATAACAAAGACTACCTAAGCCAGGTAATTTATGTTAACATCAACAGTGATAAATCATTTTGATAGAATGTATCTTTGATCTTGTATTGAGAATGACATAACATAAAAACTAAAGAAATCTATCTAATAAAGTATGGACTTTAGTTAATAATAATGCATCAATATTGGTTCATTCGGCATATAAATGAACTATATGAATCTAAGATGTCAATAAAGGGAAAGTGTTCTACAACTAATTGGTGTGACATACTTTGAAATTTATTGCTTTTGTATATATGTTATTTTTCACAAAAAAAGAAAAAAGAGAAGGAGGAGTATAAAAGAGAGGATAGGATTTAACAAATGAGTATGACTGCTGAATCATTATATTGATATTTCTTTTGGTCTCCAATGTCTTGGAGGAGCTAGAATGAAAAATTGTGGAACTGTAACCCATACCAAACTTTAAAATCTGTCTTATAACTACTTGTTAAAATGTACCTGGAAATTTATTGCTTTTTTGTATATAAGTCATTTTTCACAATAAAAAATGCTAAAAAAATTTAAAAATTGGGGAAAGTGAGGGTAGGGTATATGGAAAATTTCTGTACTATCTTCACAACTTTTCTGTAAATCAAAACTACTCTAAAATTAAAAGTTCATTTAAAGTATTGTTTGGGCATCATTTACCTAGAAAAAAAAGTGTGCAACAAAGTATATAATCTAAAATAAAACCGGAAGAATTTGTCAAAGCCATGGTGAAGAAAAGAATGTCTTTCCAGAATGGAAAAGTCTTTCCATTCCATATCTTTTCAGAATGGTTTTAGGCCCTATGAAGAGCCCCAAATCACAGAGAATGAGAAGGGGAAGAGTTTGCATACGAAAGAGCTGCTTTCACTGCAGTGACATGAAAATCTTACCTGGTAAGGTTAAATATCAATAGGCTGGACTGTCATGATAGCACAATAGGAATTAGGTAAATAAGCTTAGTTTGTAGTTACCCACAGACTAATTTGTTTTCTGAAGAACTACATTCCAAAGCTTGAACAAATCATGAAGCCTTTAAAGATTTATTTTTGGCCTTCTTTTTTTTCCCTTTCAGATAATGCTGAAATTGAATCTGTCTAGATTCAATTTTGAAATACAATTTGAAAGTTTATTAATTTTGGAGATTCTAAACACAAACAATATGGCTCCTTAACAATCCCAAGCAGAATCCAAGATTTTTTCACCTTCACATTTAATCCCTTATTTTGGTGCTTTACAATTAAATTCACAGTAAATCCAAAAGGAAGAGCTCTTGTGGCGAGCATTGGAATTAAACTTTCAAAGACTCACTAAGGACTAATAAAGAGAAAATGATGTGGACCCATGTATTAGGCTGACTTGAAATACACCTTAACAATGTAAAAGACAAGCCAGTTGGAGAGGGGAGGGAGCTCCGTGGCATCAGATGATATGTCATAAAATATACTTGTTAATCTGGATGAGATTAGGGTTGTGTCTGTCACTATCTCCCTGAGAAGTAAGTTAGCAGTCTAATGATTCTGAGTTTCCCTGAAATACTTATTCTGTTATACCTTTGGGTCATTATAGCTTATGTGCTGGTTTGAAATGACACATGCACCCTAGAAAAGCCATGTTTTAATCCTAATTCCATTTTGTAAAGGCAGCCGCTTCTTCTAATCCCTATTCAGCATTGCATATTTGAAATTGTAATTAGATCATCTCCCTGGAGACATGATTTAATCAAGAGTGGTTGTTAAGATGGATTAAGTGGAGGTGTGTCTCCACCCATTTGAGTGGGTCTTGATTAGTTTCTGGAGTCCTATAAAAGAGGAAACATTTTAGAGAATGAAGGAGATTCAGAGAGAGCAGAAAATGCTGCAGCACCACGAAGCAGAGTTTTCACTAGCCAGTGCTTTGGCGATGAAGAAGGAAAACACCTCCCGGGGAGCTTCATGAAACCAGAAGCCAGGAGAGAAACCTAGCAGATGATGCCATGTTCGCCATGTGCCCTTCCAGATGATAGAGAAACTCTGACCATGTTCGCCGTGTGCCTTCTCACTTGAGAGAGAAAGCCTGAACTTCATCAGCCTTCTTGAATCAAGGTATCTTTCCCTGGATGCCTGTGATTGGACATTTCTATAGACTTGTTTAGTTGGGACATTTTCTCGGCCTTAGAACTCTACATTAGCAACTTATTAAATTCCCCTTTTTAAAAGCCATTCATTTCTGGTATATTGCATTCCGACAGCTAGCAAACTAGAACACATTAGTTATATTCTCATGTTTCATAGTAAATTATTCTCCTCTCCCTTCAGTGTTACACCCTTCAGACAGTTGTTTCTCTACCACTTTCCCCTTTAGTCATCACTTAGCTAAACTGTATAGATGAAGTTCTTTTAATCTTTGCTGATAAATCAATCCCTCTGGCCCCTTAATCATTTTTGTTACTCTTCTCTGAACTACCTTCAAGTAATCTATTTCTTCTCAGTTAATGAGTTTGGAGAAACTGATTAGCCCAGGTGTGATCCTAGTTATATTTGGTATCTATGTATTTGTAAATGCACCCAATGGTCTTTTGTAATGAGGACAAACAATGCAGTAAAGCAATGGTGGCTTTTCTGTCCCATTTTGTAGTACTTCAAATGGTTGATTTATCCTTCAGCAGTAGGATTTTACCATCAATGGCCATTTCTCAAGTTTCAACCCCTTCTAGACTACAAAATCTGTTCTAGTTCTTGCTGTAAATCAGACACAAATACCTCAAGTATCTGTCAAAAATAAATCTCTTTTGATTGAATCCAACCAGTTACTTTCAAAAGAATCTTATACTTGGTTATTCCAGAGATTTTTTTTCAAGACAGTCTATGTGTACAGATACCACCAGAATGCATTGCCTTCACTTGTAGACAATAATAAGAAGCTTAGAAATAGCTTTGACAAAATTGATAGGAAATTAACTCACTTGACTGCTAAAGAAGTGAAAGTTCTCTTTATATGAAAAAGGTAATAGTTTCTTAGAGAACTGTCATTTCACAGCAGGGCAGATTATTTCAAAATAATTATTTCTTTCTAGAGTTCAAGTTACCTTTTGCTTTCTATAGGTATTCAGCTTCCTTAGCAGAAGGGATGGAAATAATTTAGTTTGGGAGATAAGTCATACCTACAACTACTTACCATCATTAATTCCATTTGATTTCCTTCTTGATGACAGTCTTTTGTCCTTTTCAATGTTGTTACACAGATAAGAAGGTATACAGTTGGTTAACAAATGGTTATTTAGCATCTACATTATGCAGAACTTTGTAAATGACCAGATATTACAAAAGAAGATGTATATAAAAAGAGAAGTTCAAAACAATTTCATATTTACATCAGCGTTTGTGATCTTTTGGGGATATTAAAACACAAGGTATATGAAAATCTGAGACTGACTGAAAACATTACATTAAAATGCTATCATTAAAAATTTGAAAATCTAAGGAGCAGGGGAATTCAGATTAAAGGGGTGATTAGCATGGGATAGAGTTAATCTGGGATGACTTGATGGAGAAGATGAAAAGCGAAATTAGTCAATTTTCCTCTTCTAGCATAAGGTTTCTGATGATGAAAAGTGTTCAAACTATAGTTATAGGAAAGTTTGAGGATTATCTGTGGATCATGTTCATCTATGATATTCCTTTGCCTACTAGCACAAACACTAGAAGTTGGGCCTTGTTAATTTACTGTGGTTCTGAAATAGTCCCTTAGATTTGAGTTCCATCACCTCAATATATATGATATCTATAAATGGCAAAATAACCCACTGGGGAAAGCAAAATATTTTCTGTAAGTAGAAATCACGTCTTGATTTCATTTATAAGAGTTCTTTGAGGAGGTAAATAAGGATGTGGCCAATGGGAAACCAACGGATGTAATTTATTTGGGTTTTTAAAATATTTTCTTTCAAGGTCATATGCAAAAGATTGCTTAAAAATAAAAATGAGTTAACACAGAAGTTGTGGGACCAGGGGAAAAATTTTTAGGATAGTAAACAAAGGGACTGCTCCAGATGGAAAAATACAAATAATGAGCACTCCTAAAATCTGTGCTGAACCTGATCACTATCATTAATGGAGTTCCTATTATGCATCAGGCAGCGTGCTAGGTAGTTTTTACACAGTGCTTTTCAAATTTTTCTATGAAAATACCCATAAGAAGAAAAATAACTAATGCTATTGTCCAAGGTAAATACCAAAACAGAAAATTTCTTTATCTTAAAAGTTCATTTAACTTTGCCTTCTACTTCATAATAAATGTTTTACTATGAAAACAATGCATTAAATCGCTTTACCATTGACTTAAATATGGATAAAAGGAAAATGTTACATGCTTATTCTGTGGCCTCTCTGTCATCCCAGCCTTTCATAACTGATCGCATATAATCTTCACACCAGCTCCTTGAAGTATTTGTAACTCCCATTTTGTAGACATGGGATTTGGGGCTCAGAAAGGGTATCAAACTCAGGTGACTCTGACTTCAATGTCTGTACCTATGGTACTATGCCTCACTACTAAGACTGAGGAATTAACTAATTGTAAAGGAAACTGAAGACTATTTTGTCCAACAAATTCACTTGGCTCATGAGAAAATTGAGGTCAAGAGAGGAGAAGTCACAAGGAAGCCATAAGTTAGTGGCAGAACAGGTATCATCTGGATGGCCTTTTCTGCTCCCCTGCTCCCATCCCTTACAGGTTAAGTGCTGCTGTTATAAGCTCCCATAGCATCCTGTACTTCCCCCATTTGCATACTTAGTTTTCTCTTTACTATTGTTTGTCTAGTTGTCTGACTTCTTTACTAGACCATAAAAACCTTAGGAGTACAAGTGTTTAGCTCACTGTTAAAATCCCCAGTACCCATCAAAGTGCCTAGTGCAGAGAAGGCACTCAGAAAACCCTTTTTGCAAGGGTACATCTGGCATGATGCTCTTTCTATTTATCATACCACAAATATATATTAAATTTGTGCTAGTTATCTGAAAGAGTATGGGCTTAGCATGTAGATAAGTTTTCTCCATATAAGATACTATAACACCAGGGTAACATTACAAAAAGAAAGGCCTAATAAGACTTATGAGAAGGCAGAAAAGGTAAAATTTTCTATGAAAGTGGGTAAGGTAACACATTTAGGAGGACAATAAGCTGAATTATATAAGATGGCAGTCTCTGAACTTCTATGTTTTACACAGAAATGATATTCAAATGCCTCCTAAACTATCCCATGAAACATTGCTGGGATGTCATTTGGAAGGGTTATTGCAAAAAACTGCACAAGACACTTTCCTCCTCTTGTACAATGAAATTCATTGCTGGAATATAACGAGAATATAGAGGAGATTAGCAGGAAGTTTGGAAAATGTTTAGTGAACACTGACAGAGAAAACTAATCAGAGCGATGGGAGGAAGAAGTATTACACGAAGAAAAACAGAAGAGGTAGGACTCTTCCATTAGGTAGAATGATGCCTGAAGAGGCGTATTACTGATATTTAAAAGTTATATATGGAGATGCTCTGTATTTGGAGTTAGAAAAGTTGTAGCTCTATCACTTTCTAGCTATGTAACATTAGGAATGTCACTTTACCTTTCTGAGCCCCAAACTCCTCTTTTTAAATGTGTGAGTAGGTAAACTGCAGAACAGTTCCATGTCTGGTCATGGCCAAGTAAGCTAGAGATAACTCCTAAACTGTAGATAAAAGTAGGAAAAAAAACCTTCTTGAAGGCACTGGAGAATAAACAAAAACAGGCAAATGGAAAATATAAGAAGGGAGTTGACATATGAAAGAAGAACACTCAGACAGAAATCTGCAGTCTTACTGGTTTGAAGAACCAGAGGACTGAGTTCAAGGGCAACCATAGCCATTGGAAAGTGAGGGGAGAATCCTGGAAACGAGAGAGTCATTCAACAGGGAGATCCTAAATTCTACATATCATACTCAATCTCTAGCTGATTCCTGAATCATACACATACAGGATAGACTACAGGTAATCCAGTTAAAGCTAAAAGTAGATTTGAGCTACCTTCCATTGTGGAGATAGAATTGCAGTATGAGTTCAGCTGAGTTAAGTGCTTGTCTTTAAAAAATACTCTATGGAGTAGCATAACAGAATCCAGAGTGCCTACAACATATCTTCTAAAATATCTAATATACAATCTAAAATTACTCATCATATGAAAAACAAATGGGAAAATGTGACCCATTCTCAAGACAAGAGACAATCAACACAGACCAACTCTGATATGATACATACATGGAAATCAGCAGGCAAGGATTTTAAAGCAGCTATTGTAACTATGCTCAAAGACATAAAGAAAAATAGACTTGTAGTGAATGAAATGATCAGAAATCTCAGCAAAGAAATAGTAACTATAAAGAAGAAAAAATAAAAATTTCAAAATATGAAATTATAATATCTGAAATAAAAATTCACTGTATGGTTTTAACAACAGAATGGAAATGACAGAATAGCCAGTGACCCTGATGATAGAGCAAAATACATGATATGATATGAAGAATAGAGAGAAAAAAAGATTGGAAAAAAATAAGAAGAGCCTCAGAAACATGTGAGATTTCATTAAAAGGTCTAACATACATGTAACTGGAATCCCAGAAGGAGAGGGGAAAGAAAACGGGGTAAATTTGGTCAAGGTAAAAATTTATAGATTCAAGAAGTACAGTAAAACATGAACAAGATTAACACATACACATATACACCCCTACATTGACCCCTATCATACTATCATAGTCAATCTGTTGAAAACCAAAGTAATGCCATCAAATTCAGAAGCACTTTCAGAAAAGAACAAAGAAAGATAATGGATGTGAAAATACCTAGCACACAGTAGGAGCTCAATACTGTTAAATTATTCACTTAGAAGAGATATACAACCATACTAAATATTGGTGCCAAAGAAAATGCATACTTCTTTATCCAAGGTTTGTGAATTCACTATCATCATTATATTAAGAAGTGCTTTAGGCTGGAAATAGGAACGGGTTAAAAAAAAAGGTTCAAAAGAAATTACATATATTTGTACACATAATGGTTTAATAGGGGATACTAGGATGCTTGGACTATATCTAAATCTTTTCAAATAAAATTCTAAAGTACAAACAGTGTTTGATACTTCTATAAGAATATTTTACTGGATGAATAGTGGAGACCAGTTTTATAAAATAAATATTGACTTACGCCTTTAAAAATGTGGTCATGAGGGTTTTTTTCCTTTCAAAACACTTACACACAAAAGAAAATAGCAAGCATATTTACAGTTAGTTGTAATAGCATAAATCATCTGTCAGTTTTCCAGAGCTGCTATGACAAATACCACACAATGGGTTGGCTTAAACAAAAGGGATTTATTGTTTCATGGTCTGGAAGGCTAGAAGTCCAAAACCAGGATCTGAATAGGCCATACTTTCTTTCAGTGTCTGTAGCATTCTGGTGCTAGCCTGCTTGCTGCAATCCTTGGAGTTCCTTGGCTCACATCTTCGCCTCTGTTACATGGCTATGCGTCTCACTCTCTGCTGTCTTCTCCTTCCATCTCTAATTCCCTTTGCTTATAAGGACTTCAGCCATATGGATTAAAGTCTACCCTGACTCAATTTGGCCTCATCTAAATAGGATTTCTAAAGACCCTATTTATAAATTATTCCACACCCTAACTAAAAATAATGTCTTCAAAGTTCCTATTTACAAAGGGAGTCACACCCATAGGAACACAGATTAAGACTTAAACATGTCTTTTGTGGGGGACATGATTCAATCCTCAACATCATATTTTGTAGAAAGTATAAACAAGGAGGGCTCTGGTTATCACTATGGGAGCAGTACTAACTTAGTATCTCTTAAATGGGTATATGGAAAGGTATGAAAGGAGGGAAAATAAGTATTTGGAAAAACATTTTATAAGCTAGGAATGACATGGCTTCAAGAATTACTGAGTTTCCCTTTGAAAATTATGAGGAAAGCAGTTGTGACAAAACCAAACAGATAAAAATAAACCTTGCCCATACAGCAGTATTACAGAAGCTCAGAGTTGGAATGGACTTTAGAACTCATCTTGTCTAACTTTCCTTCCAATAAAAGAATCATCTCAACAATCGGTTGAAAGATGGTCTCCAAGTTTCTGTTTGAATACCTCTATTAATAGGGAGGAAACTCACTACCTCACTAGACAGACCATTCCAGTGTCAGACAGGTAAAACTGTTAGAAAGTGTATCCTAAAGCAAGTTAAAATCTTCTTTCCTATACTTCATCTACTTGGTCCTAATTCTTCCTTCTTCCTTCCTCCTTCTAATTTTCCCCCATATGCCAGTTTTCAAATATTTAAAGACTACTACCAGTCCCTACTAAAGCCTTTTCTCCAGGCTAAAAAGGCCTATCCTCCAGCTGACATGGTTTCTAGCCTCTATGTAAACCTTCCTCCAGATGCCGTATTTTTCAGTGACTCAGCGTATGGTATCCAGCCTTGGTTAGTACTAGATGGGCCAATGAACATAGCAAAGAACATATTTATTATCCCAGCCTTTATTAATCTTTTTGAATCCTGATTTTATCACTCACATATTAGCTAATATTTTTAGCTTTGTATGATATGAAAATTTAATATGTATATCTTCCATATCTTTGTCCAAGCCATTCATTAAAATGTTGAACAGGATAGAGTTTTATGGTAAGCCCCTGCATAATTCTCTTTAGGTTGGAATGAATATACAGAATTTAAGTAACTATAAATCCCCCTAGCTGCTATAAAACCGTTCTTGTGCACACTATAACACAAGATATAGGGTTAATTGTCTTACCAGATCCCTATTTTATGATGTCTTTAGACAAGACACAGAATTAAAATTAGAATTAAATTCTAATTTAGTGTCCTATAAGAAATGATATGTAAATATTCTGTTGTTAGTAACTCATTCTTAGAAAACCAACTTGGAGGTCCTGATAACCATTATTTTTTAAACGGGTGTCTATAAACTATATGATTGAAAATCTATTTTAGATTCATGCTGAGAATAATGGTTAGGTTTACAGATCCGTAAGTTTAACAAATCACTTTTTCCCCCTAGTCTCTAGTCTTCTCGAAATTGACCTTTATGATGTCTCAAGAACTGGCGAAAATAGTTTTGCAACCTTTTGCAACTTCTTTCACTGCCCTCTGATCCAGTTCCTCTGGGCCAGGAAACTTAAGCCACTCAAAGGGAATAGATATATCTTTTCTAATTTCTCAACAACTTTGAACTTCAAATTCCCTCTTAACCAAGTTCCATCTACACTTTTCATTTTGAACATTATCCACATTGACAGAGAAATCTGGGTAGGTAGTTCTGCCAGATGTCACTTAAACAACATGCCAAACAGACCTGTTTGCCCTTGTTCTTGCTCCAAACAGAACTAAATACATACACATATTTAGTGGTTCTTAGTGTTTTTTATAAATGGGCTTCCTGACACTATTACTAGAATGATGCCTTTTCTAGAATGTCTACTTTGTTCTAAGCTCTTCCTCTTAACCTTACCATATCTGAATTTGTCAAACAACTGTCCACCCAATCATAAAGATCAGTGATGCCATTTGTGGAGACTAGAGAAGAGAGATTGACCTTTGGGTGGGCTTTCGAACTATACATCCTTCTCCAAAAAACTGTGATATGTGTTTTTATAGCTTCTGGAGTGAGCCACTATTACTGAGCACATGTCATGTCCCTTTTGGAGTGTGGTGGGGCATAAGAAAAGTTGAGTACCACTGTTTTAGATGCTTACCTTCTTTCTCTACTGCCCATAAATTAGTTGTATTCTATTTTGAAAGTCTCTCATAATTTAAAAAATGTACTATATTAGAACAAGGGAGACATACCTATCGTTCATTTCCTTAATTTTTTTGTTTTTTAGGTGCATGGTTCGGGGACCAAACCCAGGTCTTCTGCATGAAAGGCAAGCATTCTACCTGTGTACCCCATTCCCTTAATTTTTGAAATCTGCTTTTCTAAAGCCTGTAATAGATGTGGAATCATAAATAGCATTTTCTTCCTAAATTATTACAAACTCCAAGGTGACACACTTACTTTCTTCCAAGATTCCTATCATTACTATCTCACCAATCAGTTTTTCCATAAGTTCAGAATTAAGACCAGAGTAGCAATTCTTTACTTGAATTAGTCTATGTCCTGAGAAATGAAATTGTCATCAAGGCAACAATTTTAACTTTGCCATATATTTAGTGAATACTGAGTTTCCAGCTATGTGTGGAAATATAGTGAAGAATAAGACATTCCTTTAGCTAAAATATTTATTTTTTCTTCTACATAAATACTGTGGAACTCACACTCTAACAATCTGTGGTATTTTACCACAATTAGCTTGATTTTATGGTGCTGCTGTCAATTTGCACTGATGACTGGGAATATAGAGAACACCACTATAATACACCCCATTATCCTGGCTCTCAGGAGGGAATAACACAAAGAAATTCTGAAAGCCACAGCATTCTGTGTCAACACTCCCAATTCAAAAGCTTCAAAAAATCCATCTCAAATGGCAGATGTGTCTGTGTGACATCCAGAAGAGAGAAGAGGAAGGCAGACAACTTGCAAATTTATCTTCAGGAAAGTACTTTCACACCCTTACCTCAATGTAATATTTTTAAAATTGCCTTTTAAAAATTGAATTATCCTGCTTCTTTGTGATCTTGTGCTCAAAAGCTCCTCCCCACTGTTTCTGACTTGGGGTAGCCCTTCTGGTGGGGTAGAAAGGAATTATCACTTATTATGCAAATTAAAGTTTAAATGTAAATTTGTACTCTGTGGGAGAGCAAGTAGAGATTGACTACAAGGATGGTATACTGGAGGAAATATTTTGAACTCTGGCAACCCAGAAAACACAGTGAACAATAAATAAAGGAAAGAATGAGTCAGAAATGAAGAAGCATGGTTGGTTAGAGAGAAATCTGAAAGAAGAGGTCACTTGAAGAGTTTCAGAAGTGGGTGATCTGAGAAATACAGGTACTAGAAAAAGGAAGGTAGTTGGGTGCTGCTGGGGCATAGTTTGTGCTGAAAGATAAAATAAGGGGTCATAAAAGACCTTATTTCATCAATAACAGGCAGAGTTAATTGAGCCAGAGAGTTCTATCTAGGTTGGTGGTAAAAGCAAAGAAAGGAACTAGGATAAGACTATAGACTCCTTAATCCAGTCAACAGATATTTCTTGTGCACCTTCTATGTGCCAAGCATTGTCTTAGACATATGAGACATAACAGATTTATAGCAGTGAAAAGGCAAACAGGGTAGTTTCCTCTCTCATTAACTTTATACTCTAGTGATGTCAAGCAAAAAATCTTAGGCAGGGAAGGGCTAGGGTGGGTAGTGCATCAACAGAGAGAGATAGGCCCAGTAAAATTTGATCCAGACAAGAACAGGTCCTAACATCATAATTTATACTCTGAAATTACTCAAATGATAGCAGCCTTGTAAATTGCCAATGACTGAATGCTATTTATTGAGAAAGGATACCAAGAAAAAAATGGTCCAGACTTACAGCTGTAAAATCATAGTCCATAGGAGAGGCTGAAGTGACACAGGGAATGACCAGTAAAAACATTTAGAAACTTCTATTGGAAGTTCCTGGGTTTCTAAGTACTTTTTTTTTTTATTTCAGAGGAGGAAGCAAATAAATGTACTAGTAATTGGTTCCATTTCCCAAATAGGTTATTGACAGCATTGGGGTTCCTAAAGTCTTATACTACCAATTCAGAGGAGTTAGAGTAAAGGCAGGCAAAGATAATGGGCAGCTTAATAATACAACCAGTGCTTAAGTCCACTTCTCCCCAACCACCCTAAAAATTGCCCTCTCCTCTGTTAGTTGTCATTTAATGGTTTTCCCTGACAAAGTTAAAGTGTAACCTGCAAAAGGAAGTTTCTTCTGGCAGGGCTGTTTCAAAGCAGAAAAATAAATACTTAAGATTTGTTTTCAGTGCCTCAAAATGTGTGTGGAGGGTGAGGAGAGTGGAGAGGGAATGTAAAGAAACTTCAGAAGAGAAAGTATGAGAGTTGATATTTAGTATGTCAGTGTTATTGATTTTAGCACGTAAGCTCCCAAACTCCAAGAACCATACCTCCCAAAGCAAATTGCTTCATACTGGATTAAGCATGTAAGCACTTAAACACTCTTTGACAGGAATAATTCAAAGGATATATAACAAAAAAGAAAAGATGTAAGCTAAACCAGTCCTCCTTGGATTAATAGATACAAGTTAAAACATTAAGAAGGGAATGGACTAGATGACCTCAGAGGACTCTTTCATCTCTAAAGCGCTTTGAATCTACTTTCCTTCAGAAAATTCAAGTGATTGGTAGTATACATGTAAGTAGCATGCTAACAGAGCATTCTATTTGATCCTAGAGGTAGATTTACAAATAGACAAATTAAATGAGGGAAGACACTAAGGGATTATAAACTCACTATGTTTTAGTTACTAACACATCTTACAATCGTGCATTTGTCTGAGTTAAGAGTGACTTAAGGTTTCTCTTTCCCCAGAATAGAATGACCTCAATCTCTTGCAAAGGAACATAGAAAGCTGAGTCTCAAAGTTACAACACCTGCTTAAAATCGATTTTGAACAATAAATGATTGCTAGCTTTATGGGAAGAGATGGCTCCTTAGGAAAAGGGAAACTGCCAAGTTTTTCTGCAGGGTCTTAAGTTACTGGCTCCAGTAATTACTGGATTTTACTCCAAGATCCTACAATGGTAATTTGCTGGGCAAAGTGATGGCTAATATTGACATTCCTTCAGAGTAAAGTAAAAATAAACCTAGAAATGTAGATGAAATCCTTTAAAGAAGCAATTAAAACATCAACAGTTGTTGAACTGCCAGATCAAATAACTGAATATCAAACAGAATTTTTTAATGTTATAGCTTTAGAGGAAAAGGAACTCTGCCTTTGCCCCAACATGCAATATTTAAAATTGGGAGCAGCTTGTTGTTTCACTATAGACTGTTTCCCATGGTTTAGCATGTGGCTTTGTCTCCAGGATGCATCAGGGAAGAGGTAAAACAGAACAAAAGTAAGAGAAGACAAAAAAATCAATCATCAAATTCTACACCACCTCTTAAGAACCAGTATGTTGTTATGGGTTACTGAAGGAAGTTGTAAAATCTGTATCTCCATAGTTTTGTAAATCAGAGTCCCCAAAACTCCAAAAAAATTCAGTTTGGCTAGACCCTCCTCCAAGGTAGGTAGATGGAGAAAGAAGGGCTGAGTTAAAGGTATCAACCATGAAATAGGGAGAGGAGACTATGTCCATAACCAGACAGACAATTCATGTGTAGATTCTTGATTCTTTATTTGTTATCACAATTCTGAATTCAAAGCTGGCAAATACTAGTATTATGTACCACATTCTAATTGAGGGCACAAGTCTCTGGCTTTTTAATGCCCTGGCCAAAGAAAAAACAAACAGATTTGGCTAGGAGATCATATCTGATTTCAACATACAGTATTCTACACCTACTATGTTCTACGGATTGCTGGAAGTGGAGGGATGAAAAAGAAACTATCTGTGCCTTCCGGGCTAGTCTAGCATTGGAGATAGGACATATATAAGGAATTGAAGAATAGGAATAATGTGTGAACAGAAGTTATAAAGGTGTTGGATTATCATGGAAAGCTTCTCACTGTCTTTCCACTGGGATCCTGTGCACAAGCTGAGCTCCCCATTTCTCTTCTTTCATCATTTACCACCACCTTAAATAATCATATTCTCTCACTTGGATTCATATCTCCCCTTTAAACCATTCTTCCTTCACCGTTCCCTTGCCCAGTTACTTCAAAGTAACTTTTCTTGATTTCTTTGTTATATTTGTAATCCCTAAATGACCATAATCATAGCTATAAGTGCACTGTTAGTGAGAAAATTGTGTCAATTAAAGGAAAGCCATCCTTTGTGAAGTGAAATTAGACATAAAACCTATGGCATCAACTTTTCAAGCCATTGAAACTGTCCAGAAATGCTTTTCAGAAAAGCTGTCCCCAAACCTCCATATATCTCCTCAACCTGTAATGAGCTATTCTCAAGCTTTAGTATTCAAGGTGTTATTTCTTATTCAACTATATTTTTGTTTAAATTACTAGTTCTGGGTCAACATTCTTTAAAAACAAAACAAAACAAAACTCTTTATTTTGAAATAATTACAAACGTGTATGGGACAGTTGCAACAATAATACAAAACCCATACAGAGAACTCCAACATACTCCCCCTCCAAAACCAAGATCCACTAATTTTAATATTTTATCACATTTGCCATATTATTCTATAAATCTATCCTGTATCTATGTATGTATGTATCTATCTATCTAGCTAGCTAGCTAGCTAGCTATCTACCTATCTATCTATCTATCCATCCACCCAGCAATCCATCTATCTATCATCTATCTATCCGAGACAGCATTCTTACCCATGATTTAGAAACTGCATGGATGGTATTTCAGTCCGATTACAGGTTAAATACAGGTTTATGGGCTAACACCAGAGACTTCCATACTACAATAACATCGTTTCTATGGAAAACATGCAAGTGCCATACAACTAATTTAGAAATGATCTTTGGGAATAAAATCACCTCACAAACTGAGGGTTCACCTGTGAACATGCATAAGATCTCTTTTAAAGGTGTTTAATTAATGAGGTCTAGCAAAGTTATTTCTTAAGTAAATACTAAGTAAATTTCATTTTTCTGATTGACCTCTAATGTAATGCTGGAAAAATTTCAAAACAGAAATATATTTTGTCCATAAATATAAGGATATCACACTGTCTTACCATATAGACCTGCCCCATTACAGGGTAGAAAATATAGTAAGCGAGAAGAGAGAAAAGAGGATGACTGGGAAGTAATTATTTCTTACTCATGCTAAAGTGATTTCTCTAGGCTCAAGAATTTCACTTGGAAAGCCCTTCAGCAGTAGAAACAGATCTCTAGTGAATGCTCACTTCACCCGACCACACTGGTTGACCGAAAATAACTTTCATGTGACAAATACATTCCTACTGAAGAACTACCATGACAAATAAACCACTGGCTTGTGTGATTAGACTGTAGAGGCCTGATGAATAACATATGCTATAAACAACACACAACTGCCAAACAGATATCTTGTGGGTCTGAGTTTGTAGCCAAGATGTTAGGAGTAAGGGATTGGGGATTCTATGCAACAAGCATTGGGCTAAGCACGTTACATCGATTAACTCATTTATAGTCATAACAGCCTTGTGTGAACTGCATTTTATGTATGAGGAAACTGAGGCATAGAGAGGTAAAATATCTTGTCCAAGATCGCATAGCTATTCAGAGGTGGAATATGGATTTGAACCCAGAGTGTCTGACTTCAAAGACTGATCTTAACCTCCATGCTATGTAATAATGCTTCTGCCAATGATGAAAACAATGATAATAATGTAAGTAATAATGCCAGCAAAAACTAATGTAATATGGGTTATTCAAGGCACTGTTCCAAGTACCTTCCATATATCAACTTATTTAATCCTCACAACAACCCTATGATGTAGATACTATTAATATCCCCATTTTTTCAGATGAGAAAACTTTGGTACAGAGAGGTTTAGTAACTTGACTAAAGTCACACCACTGGGAAGTAAAAGATCTGGGATTCAAACCCAGGCAGTCTGGTTCTATTATAACAAAGAGAGTTGGGATATAACAGGGAAAAGTAGTGGTATAGGAGTTTAGAAAAACAAGCCCAATCATTTCCTAGCTCTGAAAACTGTGTAAGATGTGTTTTCTCTCTTAGCCTCACTTTTTTTATCTACAAAATAGCAATTTTAAACTCAAAGGGCTATTGTAAGGATTAACCAAGAATGTATGTGAAAGTATTTCATAGGCAATAAGGTATAACATAACTATAAGGAATTAATGAACTTAAGTAGGATCAGTTAAAACATTTTATGACGACATATTCTTCCTGTTTGCAACATGGTCTTTTAGAAATTAGGGTTATACTACTAGGGGCAGTTGTATTTCTGATAATGTCTCCCATGGTACATAGACCTGAGATGAGCAGTTAGGGTAAAGAGAGTTCATTACCAAATAGAGACTGTTGCAAATAGCACACTAGGGTAGTAGTAAACCAATTGCTGGTTGCTATAATCATTATGGACCATTTGGTGAGGCTGTAGTAGCAAATCTATCTCATCAAATGTACCCTCACTGCGTATCTCTTACAGAACTAGTTCTATCCCTGTGATGAGCAGTAGTGCTGGAGAAGGACAGAAATGGTTC
This sequence comes from Myrmecophaga tridactyla, assembly GCA_004026745.1. Classification (NCBI taxonomy): domain Eukaryota; kingdom Metazoa; phylum Chordata; class Mammalia; order Pilosa; family Myrmecophagidae; genus Myrmecophaga; species Myrmecophaga tridactyla. Next base: position 53,191 of record PVIY010012122.1, read on the forward strand.
TAAATATCTCCGTCTAGTCCATTCCTTTGTGGCTTATTGGATGGCATGATCTCTCATTAAGAGAACCACCTACTAGACCTCAACACTTCTATCCCCACTACACAATAGCTCCTCTTCAAGACTACTTTCATAGTAGAAGAAAACATTTAAAAATCACAGTAGAGTGGTAGTCATCAAGATACGGGGGTGCAAATGTGTGCTGAAAGCCTTAGTAATTGCAAAGAGGAGAAGAAAGTAAAGGTATTCTATCTCCTATCAGAGCCTGGCTCCAGACACATCAAGCAACACAGTGGCCGTTGCTATTCCAACTGCTGAAAACAAGAATTGGGGAAAGTTGATGAGGGACTTGCCACTATGTAAAGGAAACTTGTTCAATAGGTACAGTAACCAGGGTGGTTCCAATTTTATTCTTTGCAGTGAAGAGTCATTTAAATACATAACATTTATTTATATTTTATATGCCTAAGATTTTATTTATAGAATATATTCACAATTCAAGAAGAAATTCTCACTCAGTGTATGTTAACCATTTTTTTTTAAAGCCAAGAAACCATTTGTTCAAGTGAACTATTAAACAGAAGCAAAATTTCTAAAGCATCAAGAGTGGAACTTCTAGTTGAAATGAGTTTGGGGTAAGAGGACTAGAGTCCTGTGGCTAATATTCCCCCAAATCAGGAACTTCTAGAGCTTCTTAGAATACAGTTTGAAAAGAAGTCACTGCTTTATTATCTTATTTTGTCCAAACTGTTGTATTAAAAAAAGAAGATCCTATATTTATTTTCACCCCCATGTTCATGTCCAGTCTGAGATCATGTCTGTCAAATTTAATCTACATTCCTATTTCCCATAGACCCAAATTAAATCATTAAGACTGTAATATCATACAGACCTGCTCGACAAATATGGATTTAATTGCTTTTTGTACTTCAATGGCACAGGCATCTACAATATTTTAGTGCTTCCCAGTGTTTCTGTCTGTACTGGATAAGTGGGCATTAGGCTCAAGCTCTGACATGTTGCATCAGAGGCAGTACAGAATGAAGCCCTGCCCCACTCATGTCTCCATGGAGTATGATCTAACCAGATGGATTCAGTTGAAATTGGCAGGGTAAGACACAGGTGGAATGGGACTATGCTACCCAAGGGGACTCTGGTATTAAACTCCTCTCTCTCAAAAAGCAAACATTTGGGAATTTAGAGAGAAGAGAAGAGTGTACCCTGGTCCACTGAAGTAAGTAACTGACTGCTGAGAGCAAATAATTTTTTGTCAGTAGTTTAAAAGTAAAACCTTCAAGGATTAAATGGAAGAGTATACCTAATTTTAATAGATCTTTTGAATGTTCAGATCCTGCACTTTATAACTCAAAATTTCTCTCATTTGTCTTTGATATTTCATTCTAAAAAGGCAGAAAGATTTCTAAACAACAGAAGGAGAAGATTTACAAGTGAGGAAAATGTACATTTACATTCAGAATGTCCCTTCCTTTCATGTTTTAAGGTTTGAAAGAAAGAAAAATTAGGCAATTTTTACAGCACCAGTTCAATGTTGGTATTTAATGTCTTGGCTGGAGAGTGTGTGGGAGGAGGGTATATCAAGGAGTCTAGAAGCCTTTATTTCCTACTGCACAGAAAGAGAAGGAGAGGTAGAAAGAAGTGGGAGAGGCATATGTGTGTGTTAATCTTCTTTCTCCACCCCTGATCTGGACATAGTGGCAAAATGCTGAGGTTCCTTTAATTTTAATCTTTTGTCTAGCCCAGCAAAGACAATTTCATTTTCCTTAGAAAAACTGTGCTATTTCAAAGCAAGAAAGAAAAATGTATGTGTAAAATGGTAAAGTCACAGGAAAATAAGCAGAAAACTCCTTAAATTTTCACTTTTCAAAATGTGAGTTGTGAAGAGGCCGCCTCAGCTGTGCATTGTCCTTGCTACCAGCGGGAAGCTAATGCACTTTTGAAAGCCAAGGGCTCCAGCAATCCCTCTTGACAGCAGCAAAGCAATCCCAGGTTGCAAGAAGGTCAGTGTCAGAAAAAGATGTAAAAAATGTGACTACCCTGGTCATCTGACTTTTGAATGCCACAATTTTCTCCTAGTAGACTCCAAAAGGGACATGCTTTTGGATGTTAGCAGCACAAGCAGTGAAGATAGTGAAGAAGAGAGTGAAGAACTGAATAAATTGCAGGCATTATGAGAAAAAAGAATAAATTAAAAAAGGGGAAGAAAAAAGCAAAAAAACAAATTGTAAAAAAAAAGGAAAAGGTCTTATTTATCCAGTTCCATTGAAGAGGACTCTTCAAAACAAAAGAGGCAAAAATATCAGAAGAAAAGAAAAAAGAAAAAAAAAGAGCAAGTCAAAAAGAGAAACATCACAAAAAGGGGAAAAAAGGAAAAGCATTCTTCTGCCCCTAATAATTCTGAAATCTCCAAAAACTGAGACTTTGGCCTAAGCCATTAAATTTTAAAGTATGATTTAAAAAACTATTTGACTTTTGAATTTGCTATATAATTATGCTTTGCAATAAATCACAGCCCTTTCTATATATAAAAAGTTATGAGTTGTGGAGAGGAGTAAATGTAGGAAAATATAAGTAAATATAATTTTTAAAATAGCTAATTTTATAATTTTGCCAACTATCAAATATTAAACTCCCAAATAGTCAGGACATTGAAAGTTAAAGACGAATAATTCCAATGAACTAAAGCAACAGCATGGTATGGTGGAAAAGTCATGGAACTTGGAGCTAGGAGTCCTGCTTCTGCTAATTCCATGGCACTTGTCTCAGGCAAGTAACTTAACCTCCCTGTGCCTTAGTCTCTGATCCCTGAAAAATGAGGGGATTGTGCAATCTTTAAGGTTCCCTTCTAGCTCTAATATTTCATAATTATGAAATAATATGGTGAATCATTTGAAAGAAAACTCGAAAAACTGAAATTAAGTTTAAATAGGTAATTAGTTCAAACGGAATAAATTTTTATGTCTTACTAATAAATTGTACTTGGTGATTTTGCTGAAAGCTCAGATTTCCTGGCTCCTCATTCCAGAATATGTAAACTTCCTAAACTAGCCACAGAACAAATGATAATGTGCTTATGGAAAGTTGTTGCCTTTGTAACCAAGTGTCAAGGGGATTTAAACCTTCGAATACAATGAAGAGAGACCAGGATAAAACAGTTCATCAGAACAAAATTTATATAAAATGTGATTATTTTGCTCTTTAATCCAATTTATCGTCAAAATAGTGTTTCTGTATGGTCTCAGGACTGGGTTAATGTGTCCAAAATGAGGTCTACCAGTTGACTTATTCTTCAATGGTTGTAGACTAGAGTAAAAGATGATGAAAGGGTGTGTGTGTGTGAATGTGTGTGTGTGTGTGTGTGTGTGTGTGTGTGTGTGTGTGTGTATGTGTGTGGAGGTCAAAGGAAGTCTGCAAGAGACTTCAAGGAAGTGATGGAGGGGAGGAGGGATATAGATGGCTCAACACAAATCAGTTCTCACCACTGGAAACCCCATACCCCCATCAAGACGGGAGTGGTGGTGGAAAAGATTATTTTTTCTTTTGGAAGTTACTATTCCTGAAAGCTTTGTACAACAGGACCTCAAAGTGGCTGGCTAACAACTTCTAGAATAACTCTAAAAAAAAAAGAACCCCAGAAATTTGGAGTTGGAGGGGACTTTAGAAATCATCTGGCTATCCCCTTTATTTTATAATGGGCAAATTGAACCACAGAGAGAGGAAGTTACCTGCCCAACGTCACATAGCGAATTAGTAGCAGAGCCAGGACTTGAACTAAAAATAACAATAAAAAAAATTTCGGACAGCTTTAAATTAACATGCAAGTGATTTCTTTAATAACTTCAGCTGTTTCTATAGAGAGCAGCAAAAAGGACTGTGTCTTCTAAAGGTTTCCATCTGTCAAAATCACAAAGTTACAAAGCAATAGATGTAAAGACAACTTATTATTTCTGTTTATTCTATATTTCATTTAGGACATGAACTGGTCGGGAGTGAAACAGCAGCATAGGATGGTGTGAAGGACACTTATCTGGTAATCAGGAGTCTAAGACTCTTGAATCATCTCTGTGTCACAAACTAGTTGTGTGATTTTAGATGAGTAACTTAACTTATCTTGGTTTCAGTTTTCTTATCTGTAAAACAAGGGTAAGTATTGGATCAGATGTGATGGTCCAGGTAGATAATGTAAATGAATGAAATGGCCTGCTACATGAAAAACAAGTGGGAGTGTAATAAAAAATGGAAGTGAGGGCGGGCCATGGTGGCTCAGCAGGCAGAGTTCTTGCCTGCTGTGTTAGTTAGATTCAGTTGTCAACTTGGCCAGGTGAGCATACCTAGTCTTGTTGCTGCGGACATAAGCCAACGGTACGTGAACCTCATCTGTTGCCAATTACATCTGCAGTCAGCTAGGAGGCGTGTCTGCTGCAATGAGTGATGTTTGGCTTAATTGGCTGGTGCTTAAATGAGAGAACC
>PVIY010012123.1:0-62961 GCA_004026745.1 Myrmecophaga tridactyla
TCAGCAAGAAGTAAAGAATGTATAAAATTGATAGCTTGTATACATTTTTGGTAAGAGAAAGCCATTGGGTGAATCTTAATAAGCCCTGTGCAAATAGATACGGGCAGAATCAGGAAAAAAAGCTACTTTAATATATGGATACATCTCTATGATGTGGACAAACACAGTTATTTATCTCTCTGGTTCCCTGCTATAAATTCTAGAAACTGTGTTATGAGCATGAGAAATGCAGGTTTGTGATAACTGACTGATTTTTAGCTAATACATTTCCCCTCTATCCTTCCCAAATCCTAATTAGGCTATAAAATATAGTTAGGTGTTCCTTGTAATGAAAGCTTTCCTACTAGAAAGATCCATGTTAATTGCTCTCTTTCTTCTATCTCTTCTTCCTCAGTCCCCTCACACATAAACCAGTTACGAGTAATCACAATTTCTAACTCAGTGTTTAATTTCCAGACCATTGGGTTGTCAACTGTTCATTCATGGGTCGTCTAATCTTGTAAACCTCCTTCATCCAAGACAATCCCCTTATGTCATGGCTAAAGCCAGGGACCAGAGAAACATTCCACAATTGATGGCAAGAGTTCAGGGAATGCAACATTACCCAGATTGGATGATGGCCAATAGAGTGGTGCAAAAGTATGCTATAAGGATTTAGAATAGTAAATTGCCAAGCCAAGATAGATTAGACTTATTCTTGTTGAGAAGAATGGTATGTTCGGTTCAGTGTGATAACAAGCTTATCATCTTACATATCTGTTTTTGTTTACCAGGTTCCTATGCTAAACACTAGACAATGGGTTGGCTAACCCAACGGGAATTTATTGGCTGACCATTCTGAGACAGAGAAGTCCAAATTAAAGGCAGCAACGAGGTGGTCCTTCTTCCCTGAAGACTGTGATGGGCTTGAGCTGGCTAAAAGTCATCCAAGGATTCCTTAGCTTGAGTCCCTGGCACATGTCACATGGCAGTGTCTTCTCTTTCCCAAGTTCTACTGATTTAGAGCTTCTGGCTACTTCCTGTGACTTTCTCTCACTATGAATTTCTTCTGCTAATAAAGGGCCCCAGTAATCCAAACTAAGACACAAACTCATTGCCTTGGACCATATCTTAACAAAAAACACCTTGAAGAGATCCTATTTACCTATGGGAATGCAGACTAAGATTCAGAATGTGGCCAAATTGGGCTACACCATTGAATCTATCCCATATTCATAGATGCCTTGTGCAGAGGAGAGATTGATAGTCATAAACCATTTTATAGACTGTTACAAATATCCAGGCATCTGGAGAACAAGGCATCTGGTTGACCTGGGGAGGTTTAACTCAAGATTTGGAAGCTTTTTTCCTTGAAAGGCATATTGGAATAGGTGAAGAGAAGACCCTCATGTACCAAACTTAAATAATGAAGTGACTAGAATGGAATCATGAAGTGACTAGAATGGAATCATGAAGTGACTAGAATGGGTGAACCCCAAGAGATTAGGAATTTCAGAAGTTGCTGATTGATGAAATATGTATGGGAACATGCTGAACCATTAAGAAAATAGAGAAAATTGCAGCCCAGAGTAGCATATAAAGAGGTGAAAGAAAAGGTAGTAAGAATGCAATGTGTCATTCAAAAGCCCAGTGCTCCTCTGAATTTATAATTTACCAGGTCAAATATAAAAATTTATAGATTGCCATTATGTGTTCTGAAAAATAACCACTACTATTAAGCAGCAGAAATGCTGCAACTTTAATAAAATTAAATTGTCCCGCATTGTATGTTTTATATTCCTAGACTGCTTAAAGTAGATACCATGTTATAGTTTGACCTGAACAATGGGAATTTATTAGTTTACAGTTGAGGCTGAGAAGATGTCCAAATCAAGGCATCATCAAGGCAATGCTTTCTTCCTGAAGACTGGCTGTCAGTGATCCTTGGCTCCTTTGCCATATGGTGGGCCAATCCATCCTCTCCCTTCCCCCCTCTTTTTAATTCATAAGGGGTATTGGGTAATTAAGGCATGACCAGCTCACCCATCTCTTCATGGAAATTAAGTAGTTGTGTAAAGCTATTATGGATATTCCTGTACACATTTTTGTGTAGACAATATTTTCACTTCTTTTGGTTAAAATGCCTATGAATGGAAAGTCTGTTTCAGGAGGTTTATCTGTGTTTAAATATATAAAAGAATGCCACAGTTTTCCCAAGAGGTTGTACCATTTTATGCTGCAATAATCATGAGTATGTTTTTTCCACCACTTTCTCATGAATAGTTGATGCTTGTATATTTCAGTTTCAGTCAAATCAGCATGTAGAGTTTGATTTTAGTTCTGATGGTTAAAGATGAACATTTTCATATGTTAATTGGAAATAATATCTTCCATTGGAAGTATATGTAGATATCTTTTGCTATTTATAGACATTTTAAATCTTTTCTTCTTGATCATTCTAGGTACAGTTTTATCTATTTTGTTCATCTTTTCAAATAATTAATTTTCTCTATTGGATATCTTGTCTTGCATTTTCTTTGATTATATGAGGGATCAGCAAGTTTTTTGTGCAAAGAGCCAGACTAAACATTTAAGACAGTGCAGGCACTATGGTCTCTGGTATAAATGATCAACTCTGCTCTTATAGAATAAAAGTAGCCATGATAGTATGTAAACTAATGGTGTAGCTGGGTGCCAAAGCAACTTTACTTATAGAAACTAGTTCAAAAGTTGTATGATTTTCATGTACCACACACAATGTTTCTTTGGATTTCTCAAAATCTATTTCAAAATATAAAAAAGTATTAACTCTTGGATCACACAAATCAGGCTGTGGTTAGCTTTGTCCCTGTTTTAGTTTGGAAGCTGCCAGACTGTGATATACCAGAAATGGAATGGCTTTTAGAAAGGGGAATTTATTAAGTTGCAAGTTTACAGGTCTGAGGCCATGAAAATGTTGAAATTAAGGCAGGGCTATGCAAATGTCCACATTAAGACAGCACCAAGAAGGTTAACTTCATTCAAGAAGGGCTTATCAAGTTCAAGGTTTCTCTCTCAACTGGAAAGGCACATGGTAAACATGACCATATCTGCTAGTTTTCTCTCCAGGCTTCTTGTTCCATAAAGCTTTCCTGGGGGTGCTTTCCTTCTTCATCGCCAAAGATCTCTGGCTGTGAGGATTCTAAAACTTTTTCCAAAACGGTTCCCTCTTAAAGGGCTCCAGTAAACAACCCACCTTGAAAGGGTAGAGACATCTCCATGGAAACCACCTAATCAACAGGTCCCATCCACAATTGGGTATGTCACATCTCCATAGAAACAATCAAAAAGCTCCCACACAGCAATACTGAATGAGGATTAAAGAACTTGACTTTTCTGGAGTACACAAGAGATTCAAACTGGCACAGTTCCAGAGGCAGATTTTAGCTTGCAGGCACCAAGTTTAAACTACTGTCATTATTTGGCAAGAATACCTTCTTCCTTTCCACCTTTTTAAAGTGAAAGTATGCATATTTGCTTTTAGACTTTATTTTTTAACATTTGAATAAATTACAGCTATACATTTTCCTCTAAGTACTGCTTTAGCTGCAAGACAAAAGAGTATGTATTCAACATTACTCAATTCTAAATTATACTCCCTATTTTTAGTCACTGACCTATGCTTTACAGCCTACTTTCAAATTAGGTATGCCATTTTATATAATATATATATAAAATTTATAGATTGCTATTATATGTTTGCATATATACATATTAAAAATCTTACAACAGTATGCATCAATTTCACCACTATTATTTTTTTCTCAGATTATCCTTGATTTTATTTACCCCAGAGTCTTTTATGCTCTGTGGCTTTAAACAATAAATTATTTGAATGGCTTAAAAAAGGGAAAACATTTTATATTTACCTATATAATTACCATGTCTACCTTTCTTCATTCCTTTATTTTGGACACATTTTCTGTCTGGTTTCACTTCAAGATGAAACAGGCTTCTTAAGTATTTCCTCTGGTTTGTGTCTGCTGGCTATGACTTATCTCAGCTTTTATGTATTTTATTGTATCTAAAATGTCTTATTTCTCTCTCTTTTTTAAGGATATTTTTATTGAACGTGTAGTTTTAGGTGGAGGGGATTTTATTTTTCTTCCCTTGAAGATACTGCTTGATTCCTAGGATCATAGACAAAGCAAGGTAAAGATTACACAACACGATATTGCAAATCTCTGTGGGAATAGTTCTAATGATGACATAACATTTAGGGGAAGTCAGCACTTAGACACACAGAAAGGAGAATTTTGTGAAATTTATTTTGAGGGCCAGTTCCCTGAAAATGACATGCCAGAGCTCAATACCATGAGATAAGGAGACTGGGGGACACTCAGACATGGCTCAGCCCTTCTCCGTGCAGGGAACAGGGCATCACAGAGAAGCCACGCCTCTGTTTGTTTCATACCTGCACATGGATTTGGGATTTCTGCCAATTCCTCAGTAAGTTACAAATAGGAAGTTTTCAATTAGAAACTTAATGACCAGTCTACCCTTCTTAGACTCTGTGGTATCAAACTATACTCAGATACGCTGTGGAGAGATTAGCAGGGAACTCAACATCTGAGATATTTTTTATAAACCATAAAATTCATCCATTTAAAGTGTGCATTTCACTTTTCATACATTTTAGTACATTTGAGAGATCTGAGGGTTGAGTCATTACAAATGACTCCTTTATGTTGTCATTAAGCTCTTTGCTAACCCCTTTTTCTTGTTTGTTTCTTGGAAACCAGGTTTATATATTAAGGAAATAACAAGGAAGAGAGTATTGAGCTAGAAAAAAAGATGGGTATATACACACAAATGTGAAAAACCTCCTGGAGCGAAAGCCACTCAAAATGTTTATATATAATCGGAATGATTATCAAATCTAGGAATTTTACTCATAATTCGCATAAATGTCTTGCTGTGGAACTATTTACTTCCTTCATAAATACATTTTTGACCCAAAGAACGTTTTTCTTAGTTTACTGACTACATTTAAGGGGGCATTTCAAGGGTTGACTTTTCCTCTATTTTCCTCTCTTCAAATACTTCTATAACTGACCCTTTTGATAGAACAGATTTCCTGAGATACTGTAGTGAGTGAATGTTTAACATGGATAAGCTAGTTAAGCAGTGTGTGTATGCATTTATACAGACATATATACAAACGTGTGTGTATATACATGTATATACACATATATGCACAAACACACACACATACACACATGCTATGCCAGGAATCTGTTTTATTCAAGAGCTAAGTGCATGAAGGTGAAGACAGTATAAAATGAGCCATAAGAGCAGGCATTTATGGAAGCGTTCTTGTTGCTGGGCCTTTGGAGTGTACCTCCCACACTTTCCCTCATTTAATTCTCTAAGGCATCGTATGAGGTAGGAAACATTTGCCATTCTGTCTATATCCCAGTGAATACCCCAGAGCCGCAGCTTCAACGACTTATGCTTCTGGTTGACAGGATTATTTCACAAAATGAGTTCCTTATTAATTCCAAGTTCATATAATTACCTAATTGTGTAGGGAGGACAAAAAACATCTTTCCCCATCCATGTTTGCATCTGTAACTCTAAATCAAGGGTCATGTCATGTATATCCATTCAAAACAGATGTTCCCTTTCCATTTTGTTTGGAAGAGTTTATCTTTTCTGAGTCAAAGTTGTTAGCCTACAATATAGAAATGCTGTGTTACACATCACCCAAGAAGCACAAAAAAATCATTTGTACCTGAGTATTCACAATGTTTCAGATTACTTGGCACTTTCCTAATCTTACTGTTCAATAATGTGTAATGTAGGAATCCTAGAAAGTAACAATTTACTAATTAAAGGAAAAGACTCATTGTGCTGGTTTGAAAGGATGTATGGACCTTAGAAAAGCCATGTTTTAATCAAAATCCCATTTTGTAAAATGGCAGAATAATCCTTATTCAATACTGCATGTTTGAATCTGTAATTAGATTATCTCCCTGGAGATTTTTCCCAATCAAGAGTGGTTGTTAAGATGGATTAGGGGAGATGTGTCTCCACCCATGTGGGTGGGTCTAGATTGGTTTACTGGAGTCCTATAAAAGAGGAAACATTTTTGAGAAGAGGAGATTCAGAGAGAGCAGAGAATGCTGCAGCACCATGAAGCAGAGAGTCTATCAGCCAGCGCTTTGGAGATGAAGAAGGAAAACCCCTCCCAGGGAGCTTCATGAAACAGGAAGCCAGGAGAGAAAGCTAGCAGATGATACCATGTTCGCCATGTCCCCTTCCAGCCGAGAGAGAAGCCCTGACTGTGTTCACCATGTGCCTTCTCACTTGAGAGAGAAACCCTGAACTTCATCGGCCTTCTTGAACCAAGGTATCTTTCCCTGATGCCTTAGATTTTACATTTCTATAGACCTGTTTTAATTGGGACATTTTCTCGGCCTTAGAACTGTAAACTAGCAACTCATTAAATTCCCCTTTTTAAAAGCCATTCTGTTTCTGGTGTATTGCATTCTGGCAACTAGCAAACTAGAACACTCATTCTCCCCAGTTTTGCTTTCAAAACATATACAGGGTAAGATTTGAACTTTTGAGAAAATTATTTAGATGAGAATCATAGGAATTAACATATGTCAAGCTAGGACAGACAGATATGATGCTTATAAAACATCCCAACATAATAAACAAAGATGAAGGGATAGAAGAAAGCAATATAGAGAAAATATTGCCATTCTCTTTTGACTGAAGATAGAAGAGGTTAGCGGCTCATTGAATAGGATTTCAGACGCTGCACATTATTCATGTTCTGAAAAGGGCATAAACATTTCACTCTGCTGGGTTTCTACCTTATGACATGCCTGTGGAACTCCCAAAAGAAAATTATGCCACAGCTAAACCAAGGGATTCAGCCAAAACAACTCAAAGAATTATTTTCCCGCTTCCCTATAAGGTGAAACTCTTGAGGGGTTCATTTGAGATTTTGTGGGATCCACTCCATGGGAGAAAACTGCCGGGGTGGGGGAAGGGCTTTATTCTCCTTGGTAAGAAGTAGATCAGGAGAGAATACAATGTTGGCAAAGCACTGCATGAATCTAAGGTCCATATTTCCATTGGAGCTTGGCCAAAGCCAGACAGGAATTTCCTGTGAAACCTCTGGCATTATTTGCAGGAAACATGCAGGATTCCCAAGCAGGAAGTTTTGTCTTAATATGAACATGAAATTAATAAAGAACTCATTTTGTTAAGCAAAACTTTCAACCAGAATATGCAATAATCCAAAAGCCAAGGACTCATCATGTTGGTCTTTCCAGGTATCCTATAATCCAAGCATACTTGGTCTTTCCAGGTATCCTATAATCCAAGCATACCAAGGAATCCTTTGCTTTAGCTTTGTAACCCTCCACACAAACCAGCTCTCAACTCTGATTTGTAGACTCCCTTACCAGAAGTGGCACAGGAATTGCAGCTCAAAAAATGAGTTGAATGACTGATATGACTTTCTCAAGTCTGATCCAAAGTTTCATTTGGGTCAAATCTGAGATCCTATGAACTATAAATTGCAGAATTCTCACACTGATGATTTTCACCAGTACAGTTGCCCACATCCCAGGCAAGACATGCATTTTGGACCATTTCTAACAGTTTTTGGGCAGGCCCCTTAAAGCGAATTATTTCCCAACCTACCAGGTCAGAATTAATTTTCATCGTTAGCTTTAATTCTTATAAAACAATTTTATAGTTATGATGGTATGAAGATCCAATTATAATATGATAAAATTAATACCAAATGGTAGGACATTAGGGTTATCTTTATAAAACTAAATCATTTTAAAAATATCCATTTTACAACAGAATTTTAAAGATTACAATCATCATACTTAAAAATGTTGGCATCAAAATTTCAAATTACTGAAGTATAGTGTTTTGAGCAGTGGAAAGCGTATTTTAGTTGATGTTTCAAGATCATTTTTCTCACATAGGGTTTTAAAACGCTGAGCTGCATTTCTACTTCTAAAACATTAAACGGCACACCGTGACCTTCAAAGAAGCGATCTGTGGTGGCACAAGAAGTGTAACATGGAGTACAAAATTAATATGTGGGATATGAAAATATTGAGTCATGGCATCTCCTTTGAGCCCCACTTCTCCAAGGTGTGAGGCTTCTTATTCACAGTTCTAAATCAGCAACTTAATGAAAGCCAATCTGCCCGGCAGAGCAGGATAAGTTAGTGACAGATAAGAAATTCATTACTCCTCTAGACAGTGCAAATCTACTAATTACCTCTCGTTTGGGGCATTCATTAGTTTCTTAGAGATGTGGAGATTGTAATGCAAGTAAAAATTGTAGGGGGAAAATTACCCTACCTATGTCACCCGGAGGGGAATGTCTGATGTATCCTAAATGAAGGTGTTTGCACAATTTCATGTAACATAGGGCAGAATTAGGTGGAAATTAACCTTGGCTCCATGTAATTTGGCTCCATGAGTTACTTCTGCTGGCAAAGTTAAACTCAGCTGAGCGCAATAAGCATTTATTGGGACTTTAGCAAGTACAAAGGCAGTATTCCTCAGTGTATTCCCTAATCACCTGGATATCTTGATATAAAATAGGTTCTGATTTAGATTCAGTGTCATTTGAGCAGCAAAATCTCATATCCAGCACCACACTCTAACCTGGATACACAAGATCTCAAAATATCTTAGGGGAAATAAAAAAACCAAACATCTCAGATCGTACAGATTCATCCTCAAGTGTTTCCAGTTCACAAATCAAATTCCTATGTTAAATACTTGCCTTCTAGTACTACTACTACTATTATTATTATTATTATTTTGAATTACTATATCCTTAGTGACATCCTAAGTCTTGTTTGATTTTGGGTCCATCCTCATTAATTATAAAATCCAGCAACTAACTCCAGTTCAGACTATTCTGCACAGTTATAGAGGTTGGATTTTTTTTATGTGCATCATTAAATTTAACCACACTTCAAAATCTCACTTTGGCATTTTGCAGAGTCTCATTAGGGTGCCTCTTTGGGAACTCAATTCAAACAAGCCAAGTATTTTTTAAAGAATACTCATGTTAGAAAAAAATGGGGAGATTTGAATCGAGCAAAACATAGGTGTCATTAAGGAATTACTGTGCATTTTGTTAGGTGAAAGAGTGGCCCTGTAGTTATTTAAAAACCTCCCATCTAAGGGCAATGAATACTGAAGAGATTAAAGGTAAAAGGTCATGCTGTCTGGGACCATTTGTGAAAATGTCCCTGTAACAAATAAGAAAGAAGCAGGAAAACAAATAAAAGAAAGTTTGGAAAATACTGGTTATAGAACAACCATGATAAGTTCACCCACAGAGATTCACTTTCATTTTGCATGAGTTGTGAAGTGTCCCTAATAAAAAAGTGGAAATATTAAAAGGGAAAGAAAAGTGACCTTGGTTAAAAATTCAGCCATTTACAGAAGAAACAAAGGTAATTGTAATGATTTCCTCTTATTCCTATAGGAATATGACAGTTATATAACTGGGGTGGGGGGGATTGAATCACACCCCCCACTAGGGCCCATTTATTTCCCAACCCCTGGTCCTGTGGGTGTGAACCCATTGGTAAATAGGATCTCTTCGAGATGATACTTCTGCTAAGGTGTGACCATGGAATTAGGGTGGCCTTTCATCTGGATTTTATAGTCCTTTATAAGCAGAGTGAAAGTCCAGTGGAGAAGCCAGAAGTCAACGGAATGCAGAAGAGAAAGGAAGAGACTCTGCCATATGCATGGCCATGTGATACAGAAGGCAAGGACCCCAAGGATTGCCAACTAAAAGATGCCAACCAAAAGATACCAACCCTGGAGGCAACCAGCCTTCTAATCTCTGAAGCCCTGAGCCAATAAACTCCTGTTGTTAAGCCAACCCATGGCACAGTATTTGTTTTAGCAACTAGGGAACTAAAACAGTGACCAGAGGACCAATGATATTTAATAAGATCTGTATATTTCAGTAGCTAAGACCTAGGATATTTCATTTTTCCTACTTGCCAATTCCAAACATGTCAGCATGCCTTCAGTTTCAATGGTTTTGAAGGCTAGAACAGAAGTCTCTAATTCGACTTTCAGATGTATTTGTAAATAGTTGCTTAACCAACTGAGCTGCATTCCAGAAACACAATAATTGATCTTCTGTTTAAATTGCAATCTAAGCAGTAGTGTCCAGCCATTGCCATTTCCAAATTCTGAATGCACCTGCAATTTTTGTTAGGTAAACAGTACAATAGCACTAATTCAGGCAAAGTTCCCTAAAATCAGGTGTTCTCTGTCTTCTACAGCAAAAGTCAGGTTTTCTTAATAAGCTGACCTCTTGGTTCCTCATTGAACAGAGAGAGCAAATGGAGTCCTCCTTAAAGGATGATACTAGGCCAAGTTCCAGTGGGCTTTTCCTCCACCACCTTAAAGAACCATATTAGAAAACTCTGAAGAATCACTTAATGTTCTCCCTTCAACCAAAAAATAATAAACAGAGGGATGATGTGTGCCAGTGTGACAGCAGGCATTGCACATCTGCTACTGCACCCTGAGTCCTGCCCATGGCAGAGATGGGAGTGGGAGAAGTGTGTGGGTGAGGGAATGAAGAGGAAGCAGGACTGAAAGGAGGAAAAGCTTCAGAGCCAGTGTGACCATGAGCTCTGGGAGTGCAATGCCCTGCAGAAGGATCTCGGGTGGGATGCACTTTTCCAAGTTGATTCTCCAGGGCTGAAGTCTCAGGAGTGACGCAGGTGCTGAGGACTAGGCATGGTGCCACCAGGCAACCAGAACTCCCCCAAGTATGGCCCTAGAAAGGACAACTCAGTGTCTGCCACATCCTCTTAAAAAGGAAAGAGCTGCTGTGGAATGAGCACCGAAGAAAATGATGTCTGTAAGAATAAAAACAGGGCGTTCTTGTACCTTTTTCTATATGGCATGCAATCGTTCCCACCTGATAAAGTGGACATCATCATCACCCCTAATTTTATACATGGGGAATCTGAGGCCCTTAGGACTTAAATAATGTGTCTAATGTCAAACAAAACCAGAGAATCTGGCTCCAGATTCATTATGCTTAAAAGATATGGTCTGCTGCATGGGGGAAGGAGTTTATCCCAGCTCCCTTCACAAACTCAGAGACATGTTAATTTCCTCTCACTGACTTTATCACTTCCAAATATTCTTCTCAACAAATAATGGCTTTCACTCAGTCAAGATAATGTTTTCTAGGATTCCATTCTTGTCGCTCTTTTCTTTTCTCACTCTACATGCTCTCCTGGGATCATTTTACTTATTCTTATTGTCAGAGGAACAGATCTCAATGAGCTCCAGAACCCTGCTCCAAATAGAAAAACTTAAAGTGCATGACATATATTTGGCATGTCCTTTCAAATTCCACAGACACCAGGAAATGTCAGTGTCCCAAACTGAAATGGCCATCACCTCCTCTTGATTGGTCTTCCTACTGGATTTGCCTTATTATGGTGAGTTGTTCCATCCATCCATAATGGACAATGACCACCATGTTTTCTCATTGACTTTCCCATCCCATATCTCCCCATTTAAGTGGTCCCCAATTGTTATGGAGTCAACCTTTCTTCCCTCTGTATTTTCAGTGTCTTCACTCTTTTCCACCTCTATTGGCTCAATATGAGCTCCCATTTCTCTTTCCCACATCCCTGGATCAGGCAGCTTCCTGACACACATGCCCTTGAACAGTTTTTCCCACTTTCAATCCCCCCACTGCAGCCACACAAAGTTCAATAGGCAGTTGTGATTTCAGTACTTACATAACGTAAGGGATTTCAGTGGCTCCTCAAAGCTGTCTTTTAAAAGCTCTCAGCAGCCTTCACACTCTAGCTCCTTCCGCCTCTGCATCTTGATCTCTTGTAGGTTTCAGCTCCACCTACCTCTTGCACCTCCCCCCCCCACAACGCCTCACTGATTGCAATCGCACTCAACTGTTTTCACATCTTAGAGGTGGACTTTTTCTGTCTTGATCTTATACCAGTGCTCCTCAATCTTTATTGTGAGTATGAATCACCTCTCCAGGTGATTCCATTGATGAAATGTGGATTCTGATGGAGCGTCTGCATTTCTAAAGAGCTGCCAGCTGAAGCCAAGGTCCAGGCCATATCTTGAATAACAAGGATCTGCAGTATTCTACTCAGAAGCCAAACTACCCTTCTTCACCCATCCTTCCTCTTCCTTGCCCTGGTTTGCACACCACACCCAGGCATGGATCCCAAGAAACCATCACGCTCTAGGATATGTTTTACTCCCATTGATCTCCAGACCAGCTCATGCTGTCAACTGTCAAACCCTAAGCACATGGCTTACAAAGCTGAGATGTTTCTGGGTCTTTCCTGTACTCAACAAGCATCCTGAAACCACTGTTCCCTTCTTTTCCATCTTGGTGGACTGTCCTAGGCAGACGGTTTATCATTATGAGGTGCTCTCTATATGTTTCTGAATAAGTAAGTGTGTTTAGAAGCTCAATAATAAGCACATCTAATTTAGACAGCTGTCTTAGAAATCTTCAAATGACTCTTTTTGAACGGAAATGATTAAATAATCAGGAAAGGATTTATCCGTAAACCTCTGAAATTATTGAAAGTCATAGTGATTTTAACCTCCAAATTATAGGCTGTTTTAAAATTCATTACAACCACCTTCTTCCCACAATAGTGTTAAAATAGTCCTTGGAGGATAATAGATATTGTTTTATTTCTAAAATGCATAAAGTGGTTAGGAAAATATAAGTACATTGCTCTGCAGGACCTGTATTATATATGATAAATACGATATTGATTTTCCTTGCCTCTGGAGCAGAATTATCATTTGTGAATACAATCATCCTTTGAATATTGCTTCTAATAATCCTGGCCATCATTAGTCTATGTTCCTTAATTCAGCCATGCGCCATTTTAAACGCAAAGATCACCTTCCCCATCTCTATGAAAATTAAATGCCATCATGATCGAATATGTACAGCCTCAGCTTTTACTAGTGCATGGAACTATATTCTCAGTGGTTAATCTTCTTCAACACAGTGAAATAAAGTTAAGTGAAAAGTCTAATGTGATGTTTTTACTCACCCTTGTGGTATCGACTGCCCTTATTCACCAGGTAATTGTGGAGTCATTACTTCTACTATTCTCTGCTTGCCTGGCCTTACTACCAGGTAAGCACCTGGGCTGCTTTTGTATTTCCTGAGATCACAACTGGGGTTGGAACTCATGGTAGGCAAAATTATGGTCTCCACGTTCCCATCTCTGGAACCTGTGTATACATCACTTTATAGGCAAAAGGGGCTTCACAGAGGGGGGTTAAGATGATGAGATGGAGAGTTTATTCTGAATTATCCATGTAACCCCAATGTAATCACCAAAATCTTTATAAAAGAGAGGCAGGAGGGTCCTAGTGAGAGAAGGAGATGTGACAATGGAAGGTGAGGTTGGAAGTTGTTGCTTGAAGGGGGCTGTGCAGTTTGAAAGGATTATGTGCCCTAGAAAAGCCATGTTTTAATCCTGATCCCTCTTGTGGAGGCAGCCTTTCTTTTAATCCCTCTTCAGCCCTGTAGGTTGGAAGCTTGAGTAGATTATCTCCAGGGAGATGTGACTTGCCCAATTGAGGGTATTGACCTTGGATTAGAGGGAGATGGGACTCCACCCATTCCAGGTGGGTCTCGATTAGTTTATTGGACTCCTTTAAGAGGGAACCACTTTGGAAAATGCTTCGGAGTCATGAGAACCAAGAGAGCCCTTGCAGCAGACACCTTTGGAGATGAAGAAGGAAAACACCCCTGGGGGAGCTTCATGAAACAAGAAGCCTGGAGAGAAAGTTAGCAGACATCACCATGTTTGCCATGTGCCTCTTCAGTTGACAGAGAAACTCTGAACATCATCAGCCTTTTTGGAGTGAAGGTAACCTCTTGTTGGTGCCTTAAATTGGACATTTTTATAGACTTGCTTTAATTGGGACATTTTCATGGCCTTAGAACTGTAAACTTGCAACTTATGAAATTCCCCCTTTTAAAAGCCGTTCCTTTTCTCAAATACTGCATTCTGGCAGCTGGCAAACTAAACAGGGGACCACGAACCAAAAAATGTCAGTGGCTTCAAGAAGCTAAGAGGACCAGATTCTCCCCTAAAGCCTTCAGAGAGAGCCAGCCCTGCTGACAGCTTCACTTTACTCACTGAAAGTGTTTTTGGATTTCTGACCTGCAGAACTGCACGAGAGTAAGTGGGTGTTGTATGAAGTCACTATGTTTGTGATAATGTGTTACAGCAGCAAAGGGAAACTCATACAGACTTAGTCCCATGTTGCCCCAATTTCAGCCCTTTTAGTCTATAGCACAGACTTTAAGGATGACAGGAAATGATGTGTGCATGCCTAGTAACTGTGAATCACTCTTGAGATGAGAAAAACAAAAAACAACAAATCATCCAGGAGAATCGAATTGTACATTTAAGCCATGCAGCCATGCCCCTCACTAGACACAAGTCCACAGAGCAGATAGCTAATGCTACGTGGAACTGAGCAACTGGGCAAGGTAAAATAAATAAATATAAATAAATAAATAAATAAATAAATAAATAAATAAATAAATAAATAAAGCAAGCATGTGATACCAAACCATAAATAAAGATTTATTTTGAACACATCTTTGCAAATAAATGAGACAAAACAGATAAAAGATGAATGTCTTGAAAGACATGAGATATCAAATGTGGCAGAAGAACAAATTGACTAAGTGGCTATAAACCTATTAGAGAAATTGAATTCGTACTTTAAAACTTTTGCCAAAAAAAAAAACTTTTGCCAAGAGAACTCCAGGCCTAAATGAATTCATTGGTAATGTTAATCTTAGGTCAAAGAAAAAATAACAGCTATCACACAATAGTCTTTCTGGAATTTTGGCAGGACAAGTAGGCTCCCAGCACTTTAAATATGTTCAGAATAATCCTAAGGCAAGATCAAAGTCATTATAATAAAGCTATATCTAATATTCCCTCAAGAACGGAGATGTAAAATTCCTCAACAAAATTACCAGTAAATCCAGTCCAAACACACATAAGAAGTGCAGGATGCATGAGAAAGATAGTTTTGTTGCAGGATGGATTTATCACTTGAAAGATTAATGGAGTTGTGCCCCAAACTCAGAAGATAGGAGAAACCTCAAAACGATATCTCAAGAGTTGCTGAAAAAATAATGTAACAATATTCAGTACCCATTTCTGATATGAATCCAAAATGGAAAACTCAACAAACTCGGAATGGTTGTATCTTTGCCTGGGCTCCTTTCACAAATATCACAAACTGGTTTTGCTTTAAAAAAAAAAAAAGGAATTTACTGGCTCATGCTTTTGAGGCGTGAATTTCAAAATCGAGGTATCAGCATGGCAGTGTTACATCCCCAAGTCTGTAACAGTCTGGTGGGGTCTTCAGTGATGTGTGAGGACATCTACCATATATCTGTGTCTCCCATCCTTGGTGATATCCTCTCCTTTCTCTCCTGTGTTCTGTGTTTGGTTGACTTCTGGCTTTTCCTGTAACTTTTCCTCACCATATCTGAATTTCTTCTGTTTATAAAGATATCCTGGAGTCCTGATGAAGACCCAACCAACTAAAACAACACCTTTCAGTGGCCCTATTTACACTGTGCTCACACCCCCAGGAATGTGGATTAAGAGCAGGTATGCATGTAAATTAGAGTCCTGATTCAATCCATCACAGGCAGAGAACCTTGTCAATGGGCTGGAGGCTGCCTCTGGGGTTGAGGCTTCCTAAGAGGAGGTGCCTTCTTTGGAGTTCCTAATCATTTGCCAGGCACCCTTGGGAAAGGGAAGTGGCCCTCCTCCAAGACCCACTTGCCTCTTCTGGAATGCGTTGACAGCAGGCAGCAGGAGGACGGATCTCCATTTTAACCCAGGAAGCATCAGCCGGCAAGACTGAACCGCTATGCCCACCCTACCTCCCACGTATCACGTCTATGCACTCTGAAGCACCCCACTCCTGAGCTCCAATGACAGTCTTGATGAAGATAAAGCACGTTTGGGGTGTTTGATATCATTATCTGGTCGCAACTGCGTCCCTCCAGGTAGCAGAGGTCATTGAGTCTTGAGTGATGCATTTCTAGTTGGCTTGCTGCAGGCACCCCACGAGTATTAAATATCTGTGAATCTCCCAGCACGGACACGTGGTTTCTAGTTGCAGAGTGATTGAGTGTCCTGGAGATTTATGTGCATGGTAGAGAAAGCACAGAATTTGATTTTCTGCAAACGGAAATAATTTTGAATATGGGAAAGTATTACTCAGAAATATTCCAGCTCCGTGAAACAGGTCCATAAAAATTACCAATTATATATTCTTCTATCTGTGATGTTACTTATTGCCTCCTTCATCATATCTGTTAGTTGAACTGAAGCATTGCACTTAAGCTAAATCACACTGTGAACCATGGTTTTATCTTTTTCTATATATATATTTTTGTTCATTTTTTTTTTAATTTTTGAACCATGGTTTTAAATTGCATGAGCAAATGCTTAGGAAGCAACATTTTTTTTTTAAAAAAAAAGAGCATATAAAATAATGTAGTTCTCAATATATAAAACATGTAAAATAAAGCATATAAAATAGTGTAACTTTTTTGGTTGATGTTTAAAAGAAAGGGGGTGATCAGGAAGGAAATATCTGATTTAGTACAGACTGCGTAAAAGCTGTTCCAACAATGACGTCAAAGCTCTAGTATTTTCATCTTTAAAATGATGGGATTGAAATTAAGATTAAAATGTGCTTTTGTTTATACGGAATTCAATATGGCAGGCATTGTCCATCAACAGAAGAATGGACACAGTGTGGTTCTCTATGCAATGGGATATTATTTGGTCACAAAATGGCATGAAGTTCCGAAATGTGCTGTAACTTGGATGAAACTTGGAGACAGTATGCTGAGAGAAATAAGTCAGATACAAGGACAAACATTGTATGATTCCACTTATATGAAATACCTAGAATAGGAAAATAGAGAAAGTAGATTCGAGGTAACAAGATGCTGGAGGGAGAAGGGATGGAGAATTAGTGCTTTAACAGTCTCTGTTGGAGGTCTTCATTTTTAATGGGTTGCACAGGTGATTTGCAAGCAACCCAAAATCTGTTTGAGGATTGCAGCTTTTTCCAGTGAAATCCTAGTCCCACTTTCTATTTTTACCTTTTAAGGATTTTAAGTATCTGATGACAATTTTCTGATGCTATTTGCAGATATTTGAGCTAATTATATAATGCACTTTTCGTAGAGGTACTTATAAAACATGAATATTCATCCTCACAAATCTACCATGGCAAACATAAATTACTTTAAATGCATCATACATTTGCCCTAATATATTCTTCCAAGAATCCCAAAGCAGGAAAAACAATTTAATATAGACTGAAGAACTTATATTTCTCAATCAGATTCAAAAGCATTCCTTATTATATAGTTCCAATGCCCTATCGATAGCTGTGGAGGAAATGAAATTAACAGAAAAATTGCATCTTTTTAGAAAAGTTCCTAAAAATGGACAATCTTAATTTTTCAATAAAGGTGAACATTTTAGGAAATGCATATCCCCAGAGGTCAGAGAAACAACATTATGATGGAGTAAGCCAGGAGCAGGAGGCAATATGGGGTTTGAGCCCATACCTATTCACTCTGGATTTCTGTATACACAAATGGCATCCTCTCCTGGGCTCATTTTGTAGGATGCAAACATTTTTTCACACTCCCTGCAAAGCTGCCCTGGGTTTTCCATTGACCTTTTTACAAATATGATATTCCTCTTGCATTCCTTTCAGAAATATTTTTGTCCATTTATAGAAAGAAGGCACAGAAATCTATTACACATTCCTTCCTCCAACTTTTTACTTAAGTGATATCTCCCCTTCTTTCCTGCAGTGCAATAGCATTTTCCTTCTAAGTCCAACTCGTCAAAGGGTGGATGGCCAAGGCATTTATTAGACTCTTCATTATTTGACCAGCTTAATTGAAGTTTTAGAATTCCTCTGATCAACATAAATCCCTGAAATGAGATTTAGGAATATAGTTCAATTTTCCTTTTTAATAAATATTTTATCTTCCTGTTTATATGGTCTTTCTATCTGTGTAATTATAATGGAATACTTTGTTTTAACACTGCAATTAATGCTGTGTGCTGGCCTCACCTTCTGGCTGTTAATTTGACTCTACATGTGAAATAAAATTCAATATAAAGGGCAAAGTTTTAAACAATGGCTTTCTATACTTTCTAATGGATACTAGATCCCCAACACTAAATTGGGCTTCTTCAGTTGTATTGGGAACAAATGATGACAGCATACAAAATTAGATTCTGAATAAGGCTTACAGCCTTATGCTATGTTTTCTATGGGGAAAATAAGTCTAGATGTAAGAAAGGAAACCCTCCATCATGCTTTGAAGTGCTACTACTAAATTTTGAGACCGATATTCTATCTGATAATATCGACCTTTGGATCATGCTTTCTTTTTCCTATAGTGCACAGAAAAGACTAAAATGCACAGCAGAGAGCATTTTAAGGATTTATGAAAAAGCTGCAGGTCTACCAGATGGAAGAACATCTACAGAACTCAACATCCCATACCTTTATAGGGCAGCAAGTGCTCTACCCTCAGTTCAACCATACAGGTACGTGTAGCCTGCAAATGAACACAGGGAAAAAGATAGCATCCCTTTGCGAGTGTATTGGTATTTCAACCAGGAAGAATATTTGTTCCAATCTCGAGACTCGCCCGTCTGTTTTACAAATGTATCCTCTTGCTCATAAAAGGATTGGGCAAGTGCATGGATGGCGCAATGCCAGAAGCCCCATTATCACAATTGGGAACAGGATTTAAGGCAACATCTGCAGATTGTGGGGGTTCCATGTGGGAAGCACATCCACTAAAACAGAGGGAATGTGGAATTATGGAAAGGCTCATTGTTCCGAGGTGCAGCCATGGGTCCCAGACTTTGAAAAAGTTATAGAACAGTTTTGAGTTTCTATGTCTGCAGCATGTACAGTCATACTTAAATGAAATGTCATCAATCCTATCCAATGAACTTTCTTATGCAAAGCACCAAGGATTATGTTTGGGTCTAAATGGAGTCGGGTAATAGCTTCTGAAATCGAGCAGAATCAACTGGCTTTACTTTCCAACTTCACCATTTACTACCAATGTAAGTTTAGGCAATTTGCTCAATCTTGCTGTGTCTCAGCTGAAAAAAAGGGGGAGATTCATTGAAATGTTCTTGCTGTGTTAAAAACACATGGCATAATGCATATTCAATGCTTTGATCAATGTCTGGCACCTCTGAAATGCACAGAAAGCTTATTTGCTATTTTCATGCAGGAAACTCTAATAGCAATAGCTCTCTTCACCTTTCATGAGGGACAAGACAAACAATGGATTAAAAGAATGCATTTCTATGATGAATATGCAACTTTGTGATGATATTAAGAATTACTGATTATATATGTAGAATGGAATGATAGGTTAATATTTTTGTTTGTTGTTAATTTTTTTAATTAATAAAAAATAAAAAAAGAATGCATTTCTAAAAAAGAATATATTTCTGCAGCGAAAATGCAAAGCCCCTTAAATAGGCGAGCCCTTTAATGTAAGTAAGGGACATGATATTCAGCCATCTCAAATCATACACTTAATCAAAGGTTGTACAGGGAGAAGGCCACTGGAGAGTTTTAAGCAATCTAACAAATCCCAATTTATCATCAAATAATGGAAACATTTTTTTCTAATTATGTTTTTATTATAAATTTAATCCTCACAGTGGACAAATCATTAGAGTATTTACCATTTCTTTATAAAATATATGTAAACACACTATTTGATAATTAGCTTACAGCCATAGTTAAACATCTAAATAAAATATTACAAATAGTGATTGTCCTCAAACTTATTTTTTTATTTACAAATGTTCTTTGTTAGAGAATGATTACCTTGAATCGTTTTTAAAATACTTGTAATTTTTCCATCAATGGACAGAATGTCCACGAAGGGCACTTGTGGGACTAAATTATTTCTTTATAAATAATATGCCCTCAAAACATTTTTGCAAAGGAAAGCCAAAACTTTCCTAAATAAATGATTTCTGAATTTCCTATGAAAAACACATTATACTTGTTTATCAACCTGGTATCCAGCTTTTCACACACAAACATACACACTACTAAATTAATTTTTACACTATATTTGACTTTGATTTTAAACGTTCCTTTGCTATTGGCCTCAAAGTCCCGTAAGGGCCTTCTTTCCCTCTTCTCCATAGTTGAGCAGTCATGCCACTTAAAATATTAAAAATTTAGCAAGAAGAAAAGAGAGAAAGCATCCAAGTGTTAAACTGTGTAAGTAACATTGATTATTTTAGAATGGTAGCATTATGCTGAATTTTTTCTTTGTATATGTTCTGAATTTTAAGTGTTTTACGTTCAGGTTATATTACCTTATCAAAGAAAAGATTCATTTGTCCCCTACAAATGCTTCTTGTCTATTCTGCCAGGACTATAGGATTTTTGTTGTATATAGGGTCATTTGGAATTGATTATTTTTCCTTGAATTCTCTATATTAATTGGCCCTAAACTCGGGCAGTTTTTGAGCAAACAGTAGGATATCATAGAACAATTAATACACTGTTATTTTACATGTATTCCATCACTCTGTGCATATTAATATAAAATCTGTTATAAATTATATTTTGCAAAATGCCACATTCTTTGCTTTTTCCAACATGTTCCTGGGCATATCTAAAATAGGGAACAAACCCACTCACCAGGAAATCACAAGTTATAATTAAAAGAAAAATCACTCTAATACCTCATCATATATTAAAGATATAGCTAACTGGATAGTGACAGCGAAGCCCTTGTCTTTTCCAACTTTATGCTAAATACTGTAAAGTTACAAGAAAGCAGAGAGAGAAAGAGAGAGAGGGAGAGACAGACAGACCCAGAAAAACAGAAAGAAAGTGACAGCCTATCAATCACATTAAAAATACCATGGACACAATGCATGATTAAGGCCAGAGTCTATGAGGAATTGAAATTGAGTATGAAATTGCTTTGCAGGAGAAAGAAAGAGGAGGGTGGAAGGGAGCGGGGAGAGAGAGAGAGAGAGAGAGAGAGAGAGAGAGAGAGAGAGAGAGAGAGGGAGAGAGAGAGAGAGAGAGAGCCTACAGAGGTAAAGGAACAGGCAGTAAGCATTTTTGGCTCTGCAGCCAAAATTTCACGTTTCTGTAGTGAAAAGGCAGCCACAGACTATATGTAAATAAATGCACATGGCAGTGTTTCAGTAAAACTTAGAAAAAAAATAAAAAAACAAGAAGCCATGGTGGCTGGATTGCAGTCCTGTAGTTTATCCCCCAGACATCTACCTAAGAAGAGTTAGAATGTTTTCTCACCATCTACCTAACGCTAAGGCCTCAATTAAAATCTAGCAAGGACAAAAGAAGGAGGAGGAAAAGGATAAAGAGACAAGAAGAGGAAGAGGAGGAGAAGAAAGAAGAGGAGGAGGAGGAAGAGGAGAGGGAAAGAAGAAGAGGAGGAGAAGCAGCAGAAGGGATAGAAGACAAAGAGGAAGAGGAGAAAGAAGCTGCTGCCGAGCAGATATTGTGCAAGTCCCAAAAGCAGATGCCGGTTCCACCTCCGTGCAGGGCACCTCCCGCCTGTTTCCACATACCCGCTTCTGTCCCCTCTTCTTCTAGGGCAAGAGTGCAGATCCCAGGACACTCCTGGACATAAGGGCGCAGGACGCTTCAGTAGCATACTTTCTCCTGAGAGAAAAATGGATTCTACTTATAATAATGCAAGTGGGGCAGAGAGAAAGAACTCCAGGAACACTGTATGCTCTGAATCTGGGAGAAACTTAATTGTTTTTTACTTAAAATCAGCTCAGAAAATCAGACAACCAGACTGAGGGAGTAGGAGGGAAAAGGACCAGCAGAGGAACATAAGCTCCAGATTGGAGATGAGGATGAAACCAGGTGAATGGTTGTCAAGCAATGAGGTTCCAGGCACCTTTCTCCACGAGCCTGTCCTCAAGCACTGCCTTATTCGAGATGAGTAAGGGAAAAGAAAACTATGCAGATGGAGCAAAGGGCCATCCATCCAGGAGACACGAACAATAAATGGAGCTCCAAAACAGCCTACTGCATCAGAATAGCAGAGACCGTCATGAGCAGCAAGATGCAACCCATGGAAATTGAATGAATGATGTAGAAAATAAAGTTTAATGCTTTTATCACTTTGTTCCATAACCTGATTGTAGAGCCCATGGTGCTATGTAATAACAAGATTGCTCTTAAATGACAGGGCAGAGAGAGACCTTCCAGATTAGTGTGGGAAACAAGCAAAGAAAGACGTGATTATGATCCAGCGTTCTAAGGGAGCAGCCAGATGACAAGAAGAACATTTTAGCTGTGGGAAAAATAAATGTGCATTCAGAGACCCTGGGGGATGACATCAGGTTAAGACAGGAGAAAATGACAAGGGGAGGCTCTTATTTGAGGTCTAGAATCTGCTCAGGATTTTGGAGCAATTCATCAGGTGGAGCACACAGAGAGGATGAGTATGAAATCTTAAAGATGAAAATTATAAGACTTATTGAAGGATGCAGGGATTTGAATGGTAGCCCCAAAAGTTATATCAACTTCCTAATGTCCAGAACCTGTGCCTGTGCCTTTATGTGGGAAAGGGTCTTTGCACATATAATGAACTTAAAGGAATTTCAGATGAGATCGTCCTGCATTATTGGGTTCTAAATCCAGTGGTGTCTTTATAATGGGCACAGGCAGACAGAGAGGAGAAGGCTGTGTGAAGATGGAGAGAGAGACTGGCATGATGCAGCCACAAGCCAAGGATACTTGGAGCCACCAGAAGCTGGAAGAGGCAAAGGGCTTTTCTCCTCTCAAACTTTGGAGGAAGCAGGGACAGCACCTTGATTGGCATTTGCAGCCTCCAGAAGAAAGAAATTGCTATTGTTTTCAAACACCAGATTTGTGGGAATTTGTGACAGCAGTCACAGGAAACTCCCACAAAAGGCTTTTAAAGCATTTGGAAACCATGTTGATGTGACAACATGGTTGAATCCTGCAGACATGATGCTGAGTGCAATAAGCCAGACACAAAGGACAACTATTATAAGACCTCGCTGATATGAAATAATTAGAATAAGCAAACTCATAGAGTAAGACCTAGACAGTAAATTACCAGGGGATGGGGTGGGAAGGGGAAATGGGTTGTTAAGACTTAAAATGTACAGAGCTCCTATATGGAATGATGGAAATGATTGTGTAATGGATGGTGGTGGTGTAGCATTATATTGTGAACATAATTGACTGCACTGAAATATATATATATATATAACTGCATGCAGTTAAAATAGGAGATGTTTGGTTGTATTTATGGTAATAGAAGAAAATTTTATAAAATATCCTACTTTGGAACTACACAAACCACAGACACTAAGTTTACCAATGGACTTGGTTTAATAGCAGAGTTAGAAAAATGTGCTCCCATCAGTTGTAACAAACGTCCCATACCAAAGCAAGGTGTTAGTAATATAATAGCGTGATACATGGGAATCCTGTATTTTGCTCATGATTATTCTGTAAACCCACAACTTTTTTAATTAAAAAAAAATTGTTTGAATACACATTGAGAAAGACCAAGATAGAGTCCCAACAGCACCTATCAAATGACATCCTTACAGATTTAAAGGTATTTCAATCATCTTGCACTTGGTACAGAACAGATGCCCCCTCCAGAATCTGTGACCTCTGAACCCCAACCATCACTCATGCCCTAGGTTGAAAGCACCACAGGCATGGAACGGTGGCTGTCAGGGGGAGTCTTTGGATAACTGACGAGGTTTACCGTTGTCCCTTCCTCTCCACTGTGGGGTAGCACCATCCTTCTCTTCCCCAGCCACATAAGAGAGGCTTCATCAACTTGGAGAATTTGGAGTCTTCTGCCTGAAGAGCAAGTGGATGGCTGCTTATGACTCACTGAGTACCTACCTAAGCATGGATTTACTCGTCTTGTTCTTGTGGATTTTTGAGTTTGGAGGGAGAGAAGCAGAGAGAGGACAAGGTGGAGGGAAGTATTTGACATGGAGGTATTTGATCTCTGGCTGCATTGAGTGCAACCAGGTGAGAGCTCTATTGATCACCAGCCCTGGGGAAAGTCATTGGGTTTTTGCTCCCCCAAAACTTATACAGGGTTCCCACCCAAGAGCTGGTATTTGGACAACCCCCTTATTGAGGCTCCTGGCAGCCAAGTGAGGGTGAGGGAGTGTGGCCAGCTGAGAGCTGCTGGGTTCTTCATGTCCCGTTTATCATCTCCACACCCCAACACACCAAGGGACTACAGATATGGGCTAGGAAGGGAAATGAGAGGATGCTCACGGGATATGAGATTGAACTTTTAAACTGGAAAAGGGAAGACAGGATGCTGTTATTCATATTCAAAGTTTCCAAAGAGGAGAGAGATGTGCTCATGTCACTCTTCAGAGTCAGAACAGAGAACTTTAAGAGTGTGTTTGAAGGCTGGAGAAAGAGACCTGTTCCACCTTTGCAGATCCCTGAGTTTAGGATTTGCCATTAACCATCTTCCTATAGGATGATTGCATGCTATGAATATCAGTAAAAGACCATTGCTACAATACACTGACTTCATCTGTTTCTGGAGTTGTCTTCCCCCGGGTTATGAGTTTTTATTTCAGCTGTTCTTTCCCTTCCCTTCCCTTCCCTTCCCTTCCCTTCCCTTCCCTCCCCTTCCCTCCCTTCCCCTCCTCTCCCCTTCTCTTCCCTTCCTTCCCTCCCTCTCTGAGAATAAGGAATAAAGAATGTTCCATATTTGTCTTCATTCTCCCAAGCATGTAGAAAATAACAGGGAGAGGTGGTCTTTATAAATGTTTGCTAATTGAGCTGAAATTGTATTCCCGAGAAATTCACATAATTATGTCAATCTATGGATTTCAACATGTGCAGGATGCCCCATATATTTTGGAAGCCTCTTTGAGTCCTATTAGTATTTAAACTTGTATCACATTCCTTAACATCCCCAGCTCACACCACAACTTTTACACTCAACTGAGGAAGTCACCTCCAACATAAAACACGAAAATGATAGCAACCAACCACAATGTCTCTCAACAGCATCTTTGCCCTATTGTCCCTCATCTCCAGCCAGTCTCAGAACTGGATTTTTCTGGCCTTTCCTGCAGAGCCAGTGCTTTGGAAACAGATTTCCATCTAATGTTGCCAAAAAAAAAATACAGGATCTACCTAAACTTGAATTTCAGATAACACAACATTTTTAGCATGAGCATATGCAATGTAATATTTGGGTCACAGTTATACTAAAACGGTATTTGTTGTTCAATTGAAACTTAACTGGGCACTCTGTATTTTTATTTGCTAATTCCAGCAGTCCTATTCTATCAACTCCCTGTTTTATTGTCTTCCATTTTTTGCATGCCTTTAATTCACCCTATTTCTCCTTCTACAGATAATTAGAACTCAGAGCCCTTGGTCCTGCTTTTCCTTCAAGTACATTTTTCCTCTACCATTTCACAAAACACATATTTGTATTACCTTTGTTAAATATGTTTTCCCCAGGCCTTAAATGATGTTCAAATTTGAAACCAAGTACAAGATTTCTAAGAGTCAGGCAGATGAAACCATCTGGGTATGGTGGTTCTTTTTTTTGAAGGTTAATAAATATTAATTCAATTTCTTTAAAAGGTATGGCTATCGAGATGACCTATTTCTCCTTATGTGAGTTTTGATAGTTTGCATCTTTCCAGGAATTGTTCTATTTCATCTACATTGCCAACTTTGTGGACGCAGAATTGTCCATGGTTTTCCCTTTTTGTCCTTTTTATGTCCATCTAATGGGATCAGCATTGAAGACATCTCTCCATTTTTTATACCCTTACTTTCTGTTGTAATTTCTCAAGTTTCGTTTGTTAGCCTGGCTAGAGTGACTCAATTTCATTGACCTTTTCAAAGAACCCACTTTTGGTTTCATGGATTTGCCAAACTGATTTCGATGAAGACTGGTAGAAGCTGCATCCACCTCCAAGCCGTACTCCTTCCCTGGAGACCCTACCCAGGGCAGATTTGGATAGACTTCCAGACATACTTCCAGACATTTCGATAAACTTCCAGACAATCACTGCCAAAATTCATGGCAGTGGACAAATCTCCCAGAGCTGCTGAACCAGAAAAACCTCAGCCTCAATCCTGCAGTTGGAAGCAGAAGCAAATTCAGTCTAATTTCCAGCAGTGAGATCCCAATGTGGTGAGCATTCAACTTCAAGGAAATTAAAAATGAATTGGAAAGGCATGCGATAAATGATTAACATAAAGCATCAATGTCTTAGTTTGATAAGGCCGCTGTAACAAAGTCCGACAAATCACATGGTGTAAAGAACAGAAATTGATTGTATCAATTCTGTAGGTCAGAAGTCCAAATTCCGGATGTCAGCTGGACTATGCTCTCTCCCTGAAACTTGTAGAGGAGAAATCCTGCCTTTTCTTAGCTTCTTGAGTGTGCTGACAATCCTTGGCATTCCTTGGATTCTCGATGCAGCATTCTTTGGGTTTTAATGCTTCCATCATCACCTGGTCTTCTCCACTGTGTCTACGTCCAGTTCTCCCCTTCCTACAAAGACACCAGTCGTACTGGATTAGGGTCCACCCTAATCACGTTTCCAAAGACCCTATTTCCAAATGGGGTTGGCTTCACATAACTGGGAGTTCATACTTGTTCATATCTTTTAGTGGGACACAATTCAACCCATACCATGTGTTATGTAGCAAAGATGTAAAATAACTGAGGAGCATGTAAGGAAGGGACTTCTCTGAGATTGTGGGATGAGAAAAGTCATTTCTGAGGGCAACAGTTAAGGTCTGACATCCTCTCCCCTCATCGGCTCAGGATTTAATGTGGTCCCAGGGTAAGCAGAGAGTTTATCAATTTAGAGGTTCCAATCATGGGGAAAGTGACATAGACCAGTCACCAGACTCGATGGTCCTAATGAAGACTATATCTTAGAAATAAAGCAGAACCCACATCCTTAGTTTTGGAGGACATGTCAATGGATGTCTGCCTAATCTGATGGTGAAAAGGAGCATTGATGCAGCAGCATCTTCAATGGCTGGTTCGGGTAAGGACCAAAGACTTGAAGGAAACAAGGCTGTGGCTGAGGAATAAGTTCATCTATAGGCATTGAAAAAACGTTCATTCAATATACTTTATTAGACACATTTTAAATTCTTTCATTGTATCCTGTAATTGTGTAAGTTGCTAGCCCTGACATACATGAATAACCCCTCTTAGTGGGCCTTTTGAGAAAAATGACTGTGGTTTGCAAATGTTTCTATTCGGTATGTCTCAGGATGACCTATTTTGCCATCATTGAAAGACAGTGGGTAGAAAGTTACAGGTTAAAAGTTTCTTCCTACAACACCTGAAGTTATTACTCACTGCTTTATGGAATCTATTGCTGCTGGTCAGAAGCTGGCAGGCAGTCTCACTGTCATTCTTTTATAAATGATTGCTTCGCTACTAATCAATGCCCTGCTCTTCATTTTTTCATTCTATTTATTTGTATACACTCTGCTCACTTTTGAAGGTTTGAAACTGATTTTTTGGTGGTACACATCTGCACACAGCATTCATTTTTCCTGTTACCCCTTTATACATTGATCTCATTCTCCTTATCTTTTGGAATTCCAAACAACATCTATATTAATCTTTTATACCTCTATCATCCAGTTTGATATTTCGAGTCTTTTTTTTCACCCTGTCTTACGTTCTTGGTGAATTCTTTACTAATACTTTCCTTTTTCTTCTGATCACCTTGTTGTAATTTACTAATTTTTTCTTTAGTAGTTCTAAGCTTTATTTAATTCTGACTATCAATGTTTATTTTTAATAACATCTACATTTTAAAATTTAATTTCCAGGATTTCTAGTTGGTCCAATTTCAAGTCTGTCGTGTCCTGTTAATTTTGCCTTCTACAGCTGCCTCTGATCCTTTTTTGCTTTTTGTTTTGCTTTGGTTGTTTTTTTTTATAAGCATCCCTAACTTCAAGAAGATACAATTACTTTTAGTGACTGTCCATTATAATTAGAGAAGTTATTACTATTTCATATTATAAAGTAATGATATTTAATGGTACCAATAAAGATCTTTTAAGAACTGGGCCAGATTCTTTTGAGGGATCTGATTTTGCATCCCAAGCATAAAACATGATTGAGTGTTGCATGAAAACATCTTAATTTTAGTTTTTGATGCCTTGGCTAATGTTTTCTATCAGCCTATAATCTCTTTCCCACATTCTCCACCTATGAAGTTCTCTGTTATCTTTTACATTCCCCCCCCCCAAGAGTCTGTAACCACATCCTCTAAGGTTTAATCAAAAGCTTCTTTTAGTATCTCTAGAATAGGATGTCTGTTCTTACAATTGATTGTACCCAATCATTTGCAGGCAGCACAATGAATTCAGACATGGCAGGAATTTTATAGACATGTTTCTCACACGTATCATAATGTAGCATGCCACATAGTAACACAGCAGTGACTCAAATGCCACTTGGATTCAATAGTAAACATTTTTCTTTGGGGAAATATTTTATAGGTTTAATTGCAGATAATTTCAGCAGCTTGGGTGGGAACAGGAGACAATAAAAAGAAGTCAGGTACGTGAAGGGAATTTAAATACTTGCGTCATGTAAATACCTCGTTAAAATAAATTATTCAATTACATTTTTTGAAACATTGAGGTGGCCAAAACAGGGTCAGTTTTTACCTCAAGAGTTACAGGCAAGAAAGATGCAAAGCAGAGATTATAAATATAAGTGTTCCATTAAATGGAATTAAATCATTTCAAGAAATCAAATGTGGAGCATTCTTTCTAACACTTCTCTCCCTTCTATTATTTGCTAGCAATGTGGATTTAAAGTGAAGGCAACTTTGTTTAGCAATGAATATCCTAAAATTAAGACAGAAGATGAAAGACACCTGATAAGACAGGAAAGCGGGTGTAGGGAAGGGATATCATACAAGTTAAATCAAAGATAGTTTGCAAAATGTTAGAAAAGTGTAGGAAGGGCACGAACATTGATTTGGGTGTAAATAAATGGCTATTCTAGGGTTTTTACAAATGTCCCATTTCATCCATCCATCAAGCATGAGAGTGGCCTCATTCTACTCCTTATATCGATGAACAACTGTTAAGTGAGGATACCCAGGATTGGACCCCACAACCCAGTTCACTCAACTAATAAAGGGCGGGATTTATATGTGAACTCAGGTGTCTCTACATCAAGCTCCATGTGCCTTTCCATATACCACGCAACCCTCAGCCATGCCAAGTTTTATCAAGTACTTTACATCATGCACTGGATTGCTCTAGAATTATTAGACAGAGAGGAGTAATAAGACATAAAATAAAGTTGCATCTGGTCATCTATGCTCCATGGTTTCTTTGAAATATTTAAAAATTATTTCTTTCCTTCTTTCTCTTTCTCTCTCTCTCTCCTTCCCTTCCTTCCTTCCTTCCATTCTTGCTTGCTTGCCTTTTCGCTTTCATGGTACTTTTGACTCACTTCCAATTTCTGATTAGTTAACATAGAAACATCCCAATGACACCTGACACACATATTTAATAAGTCTGCTGTCAGTTTCAAATATCTGGGAAAGCAACAGCAGGTGTACAGGAAAGGGGGATATTTTAGTTTTTAGCATAATGGTGACCATTGAATGTAGTATTATCTCTTCCTTCTCATTTCTCCCACAGAGAGCTGAGTATGCAAACTACCTTTGTGGTGATACACTTAGAAAACTAACACAAAATGCTTTCTTTCAAAATACATAACTAGCAACTGAAACTTTCATTAAAAGAAATTGTTTTTATTTTTGTTTTGTTTTGTTTATCTGGAAAGAAACAAATCAATACTTCTAAAATGCATTCCTTCTCATCACTTAGTTTGACTATAGTTTAACCATTTGTATTTTGAACACACGCTGATCAGTTGAAATTTTCTGAACAACATTAAACCCAAGAATTACAGCTTAATAATTCACTGATGTCCTGAAGAGTTTTACATTTGACTGAAAGGAAAAACAGATCATGCATAATTTTATAATATGAAATATTTCATCAACATGAGTCTTTATGATAAGCAATATATTGGCCATGCCAAGATTGCATGAAAATTGCCATTCCAGATTATTTTGGAGTAAAATTGGAATTTTGGGTTGTGTTTTGTTTGGAAATGAAACAAAGCAGGAATAGAGATTTCAAATAATAATTACTAGTATGTGATGAAAACTGTTATTTAATTTTTTCCTGGATATATAAGATTATTTCTATTTTGGCAAAATTTTAATTAATATAGGTTTGTTGTTTACATCTCTTCAAAAGATGGAAGAAAAGCACACAAGGCAGCATAAATATTTTATAAATAAAACTGGTGTGATATGGATTCAATTTTATCTCTTCACTTTAGTGTCTTTTTCCATTTTATTTCTAATACAGACATTCGTCTTTGGTGAACAGAGGAAGATTCCAGGCCTAATTGTGACTCTTACTTATTCATTTGCTCATTCATTCCACAAATATTTTCTTACCTATAGTACATGTGTGCCATTGAAATGCACTTCCTCTTAGGGAGGCACCAGTGAACAAGACCAGGCTGATTTCACTGAACTGGAGCCCAATACATATTAAGCACAAGCCCATTATGTATCCTATATATTACGTAACGATACAGTATATGTTAATATACAGCTACATTGTCTATGCATATGTATATATATAGATATTCATATACATATATAGGCATCTATGAATATATGTGTATCATGAATCAATTGAAATTTTCAGTGATGCACTGAAATACAAATGTAATACTATAGAGACCCTTTGCTTTGTAGAGATAGCAGAGTTTCTGTAAACATGTTCAAATTCATTTGTGTACAATGTAGAGACTTGAAGCGACAAGCCCCATCTCTAAAGCTGCTCATGTCAGACACCAGTACATCACCTGTTTACGTAGGAATTGATTAAGGAATTGCCACTGGGTCAGTTTTGTACTTCAATAAGTAAATGTCTACAGTAGAGTTCAAACTGAGCCTCTCATGTGGAAATTGGCTTTGGTGGAGCTGCTTTTCCAACAAACTTTCTAACATACAGCTTTTAAAATTGTTCTATAAAAGAGGCTGGTAAACTTTAAGGGCAGCAGGCGGCCTTGGGATGTGTCAGGCAGGAAGAGTTATGGCGAACCTGTTTTGTTTGCTCCTCTTTTGCTAGGATGTTTTAGGAAATTTGTCTAATGCAACTGAGAGACAGATACCAAATCCGATTAAATATCTAGGTTAAGGGATTGGCTCTTATGGAAGGCATTGATTTTAGAAGATCAATTTTAAAATAATCTAAAACTGATAAACAGAGTGCAGTTAAGGGAGATTTATAATATCACACAGACCTTGCTGCTAAGCCCCTGTCCAAGCATCCAGATAGAATCAAACACTTCTACGCTCTTTGAGGAACATAAATTGTTTCCCCTGTTGGCCATGCAATGGGACTTTGCTAGTCTCTGCCCAAAGATGAGAGATAAGAGCTGGGGAATGAGGTTGATAAGAGAGGAATGTGTACTATTGATAAAAATCAAACCCCACTTATACAAATAGCTTAGGGGCTCCTTGGCATCAAACAACTTCACTTTCTTCTAGGGAAGGAATTATCCTGTCTGAAGTTACTGCCAAAATTCCACCAGGCTTCAGAGTTGTCTGCAGCTAGCTTCACCAGGGCCCTTGAGGAAATTCCCTGCATTACGTTTCCAGCAATCACAAGGGTTTTTTAGGACTCTGCTTCAGGTATATGCTAGCACTGACTGCTCAGACCAGGGAAAACTCAAGGCAGCTATTAATCTCTCTTGTATTTTGCTGTTCCAGCCTTTAAGGATGGACACTTGGGTTGAGAAGATTTAAGGGAGCAGATTCCTTCGAACAGTTTGTGCTTACCAGAAACATGTTCCTATGTTTCTGAAGAATCAGATCATTTATTAAAAGAACCCTCTCACCATTCCAGCTCAGATGGTCCTTTACAGTTTGACCCAGAGTATTTTGGAAAAATGGTGGCAAATTACTCCTAAAGGGCTCTGAGAAATTTAGCAGGTTTCCTTAGCATTTGTCCTGGTTTCCGTAAAACCTACAGAAATATTGGCTTCTGCTCTGTATTTTCTAGCAAAGACAATGTTACCTTCTCCACTTCAAATTAATGATGTTACACTCAGAGGGTTTTGTCGCAATTTGAAAATAGATACAGAATATATATATAAATGGGTCTCCTTCCTTCTCAGGTTCCTTAACATATATGAATGAGTGTAGTGGAAAAGCAACTGCTGAACTTTTTAGTTCAACTATTTAGTCTCTATCCCTCAGCGCAGAGGAGAGAAAATTAAAATAAGGACAATTAAGGGATTTTTCCAGTTGCAGAGCTCAATGTACCAATAAGAGGGAATGGTTATTGTTATCAGCCTGACACGCTCTTCCCTTTCTCTTTTTTGTCTCCATTCAGTGAGTAACTATCGAGCACCTACTGTATGCCAGGGATCAAACTGAGTTCTGGGGATGAAGAAGTATTTAAAAGAGAAACAATCTCACCCTAATGGTTTGATGCTGTATTCAAGCAGACAGAAAGTAAACATGAAATTCAAATGTTGACAAACATGCAATCCTAGGGATTGACTGGAATCAATTCAATCCTAGGGAAACACTGGACTTGGAGGTGACTCCTTATCACTGCACTGCTTCAGATTCCTTAGCGAATAATAGGAGAAATACATCATTTGTGCTACCCTGCTATGTTGAGGATAAAATTGCATAGTGCATATCTAGTATGATGTCTGATACATAGTAGCTGCCCCACTATGCTTATTCTCTTTCCTTCCCTTTTCTTCTGCCTGCACTAGGGCTAAAAACCATAAACCTGACCCAGGTCCAATGTTCTAAAATCATAAAAATATTAGATGAGAGAGAAAGCATCTGTTCATCAAAGAAGACATTGGAAACATTGGAAGACAATGGTTTTCAAAAGTTTTCCATCCAACTCCCCCATCTCCTGGGGGAAGTAAAGGTATTTTCTATAATATAGGCAATATTCTTATGATAAAAGCTGTGAACACCCACAGAGATGATTCCAGGATGCATGTCACGTGGATTTCGGTGGTATATACGTGACCCATGACGTCCGGGATGGATCCTATTTCCACACTACTTCACACAGCCCGGGCATGAGTAACCACCTGGAATTAGCTATATTTACCTTTATTCCAGAGTATCCACCTGGAATTAGCAATATTAGTTTAATACCAAGCAGACTGCAGAACAAGGAAAAGATCAAGGATAAAGAGATGCACTATACAATGATAAAAGGGATATCTCCAAGGACACTTAATCTTTTAACATCTATGCAACCAACAAAAGGGTGTCAAAAGAGGCAAAAAGCAATATAGCGCTGTGAGGAGAAAGATACAAACCAATACTAGAGCTCGACACTTCAAACCCCTCTTTCAATAACTGATAAATCAAACAGACACAAAATCAGTAAGGAGGCACCTGACCTGAACAGTACTGCCAATCAATTTGATGTAACTTGCATTCATAGAGTATTCCACCCACCGACAGCAAAAAACCACCTTATTCTCAAGCGCATATGTATCATTCGTACAGACAGACCACCTCCCTGGACATGAATATACATTAACAAATTTAAAATAATAGAAATCATGAAAAATATGTTCTCAGGCTGGAAATCAATAAGAGAAAGATCTATAGGCTAAACAATACTTTTCTAAACAAAGAAGTCTCAAGAGGAATAGAAAATATATGTTTGAAACAAATGAAAATGAAAAGGCAACCTGTCAAAATTCGTAGGATGCAGTGAAAGCAGTGCGGGGGAGGGCAGAATTTATAGTCTTTAACGCATATATTACAAAAGAAGAACGGTCAACCAAACATAATCTTAGTTTCCACTTTAGAAAACAGGAGAAAGAACCATTTTAGCCTAAAGCAAGTAGAAAAAATTAATAATAAAAACAAAGGCAGAAATCAATGAAATCAATTTAAGTGAAACACTGCGTCTTTGAAAAGGTCAATCAAATTGATAAATTTCTAGCCAAGATAACTGAGATAAAAGAAAAGAGGCAAATTATCAATATCAAAAAGAGAGTCACCCTACTGATCCCATGAACACTGAAAAGATAAGAAAGAAATGCTCTGACCAACTTAATGCGTACAAAATTGGTATCTCAGATGAAATGTGCCAAGCCCTTGAAAGACAAATTACCAACATGCACCCAAGAAGAAATAAATCATCAGAATAGGTCTATACATATAAAAGAAATCGAATCAATACTTAATAACTGGACAGAAAAGAAAGTATCAGGCCCAGATGACTTCACAGGTGAATTCTACCAAACATTTAAGGAAGAAATGTTAGCATTTCTATTTAATTATTTGGAAGCAAAGCGAGTACTTCCTAACTCATTCCACAAGGCTGGCACTGCCCTATTACTATAACCAGATGAAAACATCAGAAGAAAAGAACACAACTTGCTAAAAACCATTTCAGAAATGTGAGAATTGCAGGAAGAAATGCATACTGTGACAAGAGATTATAATTTAATACAAATGTATGAAACAACCTCAATGAAGAGAGTATAATGAAAATGTTGCTCCAAAGAACTCTGGAAAAGAGCGGAATCTGTAAGGAGAAAGACAAAAAGAAGTGTACATAAGTACAGTACTCAAATTGAAAAAGTCCTTTTCAACAAGGGTGCAGGCTAAAAATTCTGAGACTTCCATATATATGTGATGGTTATGTTTATGTGTGAACTTGGCTAGGTTATGATGTCCAGTTGTTTGGTCAAGTGAGCGCTGGCCTGATTGTTACTGTGAGGATATTTCATGGATTTTAATCATTGGTCATCTGATTGCATCCCCAATCAATAAAAGAGAATGCCTTTAGCAAGGAGAGACGTTTCACCCAATCAGTTGAAAACCTTAGTCAGGAGGGAACTTTTCTAGCTGTCCTTCCATTAGCCAACTTCTCCTGTGGAATTCATTGAAATCTTCATTTGAGTTCCCAACTTGCAGCCTGTCTTACAGAATTTGCACTTGTCAATACTGACGGTTGTATGAAACAATTCCTATAACACACACACAGACACACAGACACACACACGTAATATCCTCTCATTTCTGTTTCTCTGGAGAACACTGTCTAATGTGGCATGTATCCTGGAGTTGAAGCATTAAGTAAATGGATGCCAAATGATGGGACTCAGGTTTATCCCCATTAGATTGAGCGTTTAGACATAAACAAGGGGAGGAGATTAGAATAAACTATGTAATAATAGATTACATTGGAGACATCTGTATGAGAACACGTTAATCATACTACAAAACACAAATGGTTACATGTGAAAATATTCCTACACACACATGTGCATGCATGGATAAGTATGTCTATTAAGATTATTGCATACAATAGAGGCCCCGGCTCTTTCAGTTGACATAGCCAAGAATCAGCTAAACCCAGCAGCAAAGAGCATGCCTAGTCCCCAGAACTTTATGTCTAACCCCTTCTCCAATAAAAGAAACCAGAGTTCCTTGGAGAAAGGGTTGGGTGTAGGACTGGGGCAAGAAACATACAAGATGATTGTGGAGCAGCTTGCTGTGGAAGAAATGAAGGAACTGCTCAAACACTCGCATACAATGATGACGTTAAGTCAAAGACACAGAGGAGCCAAGTGAAAGAACTTCCTATGCCCAAAGCTGTAACAATTAGAGCAATAATACTGGATGATAATCTGAAATATAAAATATGTATCTATGACTCCACACTGATTTAATCACTGCATAAATAATTAAATAGATGATTGATAGATAGACTAGACAGCTGGTTGATGAGATAGACACATAAATAGATACATAGACGGAGAAAAGCCAAAATCTCTAGTACTGAAAAGTTCCAAATAATTTATGTAGATACTCTGCCCTCAAAGAGGTGGAAAATAGCTCACCACTCTGTAAGTATGCCCTGCACACAATGATTTCCTTCAACAGCATAATGTTTGAAAAGGAGGAAAAGCCATAACTTTCTAGTGGAGAAACCTATTAAATGTTACCTTATCCAGGTAAACTGGGTCAATACGAAAAGAAATAAGCCATTTTAGTAGTATGTAGCCTTGATAGGATGTGATGAGAATGGCACATACCTACTAACTCCAGTTTAATCGTGAGGTAAATAGCAGGCAAATGCAACAGAGGGATATTCTACAAAATACTTGACTAGGACTCCTCAAAATGTCATCAGAAAGCAAGGAAAGTCCCATAAACTGTTACATCCAAGAAGAGTCTAAGGAGAAATGACAACAAACTGAGTTAAATCCTTGAAAAACAAAAGACTTCACATAAAACCTAAAAAGGGTACATGTGTGATTCAGTGATAGAATGCTCATCTTTCATGCAGGAGACCCGAGTTCAATTCCCGGACCATGAACCCCCCCCCGCCAAAAAAAAAAAAAAAACTAAGGAAACCTGAATAAAACGTGAAATTGTTATGAATAATATACAATATTTGTTTATTAATTATAACAAGTATGCCACATTAATCATAGGAGGAATGTGTGCATGGCACCTAGGAATTATCTGTCCTATCTTTGCAATTTCTCTGTTAATCTAAAACTGTTCTAAAATAAATTTATATATATATCCTGATACTTGGATTTAAAATGACCATTCTCACACTGCATGCTCTATCTCAAATCCTCATTCCTCACTAGACAACCAGCCCATCCCCATATGTTCATTTAGAGACTCATGAAAGCCAATCTCATTCATTCTCAATTCCAAAGTGCATCTAATTGTCAGTGATGTAGTGGCCGCCATGTCTTATTGACAAGTACATAATGGTATGCTTGTTT
This sequence comes from Myrmecophaga tridactyla, assembly GCA_004026745.1. Classification (NCBI taxonomy): domain Eukaryota; kingdom Metazoa; phylum Chordata; class Mammalia; order Pilosa; family Myrmecophagidae; genus Myrmecophaga; species Myrmecophaga tridactyla. The sequence continues at coordinate 37,079 of PVIY010012123.1, forward strand.
TAAAGTTGAGAGACGGCCTGACACTGGAATGAAAACATGACGCCCATCGCTATCTAAATGCATCGTCCTTTATGGGGAATGGTGAGATGAGCCATCTTTTAAAATATCCACTTTGCAGCAACTTGGAATATCAATTAATGAATTTAGAAGCTCATTTTTGGAGTCACGGTCTGAAAGTATGGACAGGAGGACCCAACCAGAGTAAGAGGATGCGTTTAAAGAAGAGTAAGAGGATGCATTTAAAGAAGAGACAGTTCTAAAAGAATGTATATAATGTGTTGAAAGAGTGGCAAGTTCTGAAGTCAAGTAAAAAAATAATCACAAATATTGTTTCTGTGCATGTGGCTGCCATTTAAAAAGATGTCTACGTATTTAAATCTTCTCTCACTGGGTCTTAAGATGATATAAATAATTGTTCCCAGGCATTGTGTGTGTATGTGTGTATATGTGTGGGTGTGCAACAAATAATCACACTTCGAGCTTGCACAAATTAGAAAAGATCCCCAGGAATGCTGTATTCTGCGTTTCAGGAAACAATTCCATTCGAACCATAATAATCGATCATTTACTGTCTAAATATGACAGATAGAAAGACAAATAGAACCCTTTTTCTGCTCTCAAGGCATTCACCATCTAAAGGGCAGAAATAGCCTTTTTCTGTACTGCCTGGAAATTCACATAGCTGGAATCGATGTGTATGCAAAAAGAGGTGCGTGAGATTAGGCATGGGGGAAGGACCAAAATGCCAGGAAACAATAAACCAATATTTGTTTATTAAGTGGCAGCGATGTATCAAGTGATTTACATATTTCATTCCATTCACTAATTATAGTAACTCCCTGAAATAAATATGACTATATCAATTTTAGTGGTGAGGAATCAACAGCGCAGAAAAGAGCATAAAGTTGGCATCCAAGGATTGGTTAGAATTGGCCAATTATTTACATCCAGCTGAGCTTGCCATTAATTCCCATAATTTTCCCTGCTGCACTGTTTTGCATGCCATGATCCCCAAAGTCTCTGGGAGCCCTGGAGATCAGATGAGTATGATGCATATGCCCAATTATCTGTTTCATGCATTTGGCTCAGCAAAAAAAAAAAAAGAAACTTAACATTAATTAACTAAAAAATTGCTGCTACATTTACAGTTAAAACACACCATGCTGCCACAATGTAGAAGAAATAGGGATTCATTTGGGCATCCATGGGAACCAGGCTTTCCTTGACTTTTAGAATTTTCCATCCATGCTCTCTGTATAATATGACATTACTGAATGACTTAGGAGAACATTTCTAATCTTCAGTGTCTCCATTCAATTATTATCAGTTAATCAAGAGATATCTGCTTTTCTTCATTGAGAATTCAAGACAGTTTCCCAACTATGGGTCTCAAGGGAAGAGATGCATAAGAACCATTCAACCAAAGAGCTGAATTGTCCTAAGTGTCTTGGACATCAGCTGCCTCTGAATTTTTTTCTCTGTAACTGTCAGGAGAAGCTCACAAATACGTTCCTTGAAGTCGTCTTTTGCCTTTGAACCATAAATACATGGTAGAGAGTGTCTCAGAAGGAACCAAAACATCCCCTGAGAACCAGGCTCTTCCCTCTCTCTATGCTTTCCTTTGAGGGTTATATTTTATGAAGCCTGTGTCTTTTAGCCCCCAAATAAATTGAAAGCTGTTGCTACTTTGTTTTATATTCTAAAGTGGAAATTTCTCCTAGGGGGCAGCACAGAAAACAGTACGATTTTTCTTTCTCTCTTGATACATTTCCTCAGCTCAACTCAAAGAGCAATATTTTAGATTCACATCCTTATTTTCTTTGGCCAAGGGGTGTGGCATTGGCAAAAATACTTGGCCCAGTGGAGTGATGGCTTTTGAGAAGTGTCATAAACTGTGTATATATGTATTTTAGATGATTGCGGTCAAATTTCCACCATCCCTGTCCTCCAACCCTACTCTGGAAATATGGATGCATATTTCTTAAAAGTCCTGTTAAGAAACTGAAATCTGTGAAAGGGTCATCAAATTGATTCCAAGATAACTCTCCTTTGAATGTTGACTGGTTGTACTGTTGAGATTGTCTATAGACTGCAGAAAAGAATGCATTTCTCTCCCTTCCCGCTTTCTCACAGGACAAAGTCTTGGCAATACAGATTCAAGATCATCAGGCTTCATATATCTCCTTGCAATAAAGGTTATCTGCTTGAAATGTAATCTATTATTCACAATTGTCCCTGAGTGGAGGAACTTTTGAAGCTGATGTGCTCTCTGTTACAACACTAAGAAAAATGGATATTTTCCCATAAAAAGAATTCACATTAATAACTGACTTTCTCACTCTTCAGCACATTTATTATTGAATTTCTCCCACATGCTCTAGCTTAGATTTGATAAGGAAAATGTGCGGTTTTCCTTAGGCCCACCATGAAAGGTGTTGATTCAATATGTTTGTAAATTAGTTTTGTTGCCTCTCCTTCCTCCTCTTTACAGTATCAAAATCAAATGCTTATCAAGTAGTCTCATAATTGCTTTGTTTTGGCAGCTTCTATACAAAATTATGCTGGGTAAGTAAAAGTCTCCCTTATTCTAGGACGGGAAGAGGGAGGGAAAGAAAGAAGAAAGGAAAGGGAAAAAAGAAGAGATAGAGTAGAGGGAGGGGAAGAGAGTAGAAAGGACCTCTGTAAAAATAATGATGAAAAAAATACACACCTGGATGTATTTCCCTCCAAATGTTGAATAATTCACTTGCCCCTGATTTTTTAAAATGACTTTTTGAGATGTGTTTAACTGATACCAAGCTATCTTCCCATTGGGCTACCATTTGGATTCAAGGTCATAACCCCGTCTGCCCATTGAGAAGTGATTTCTGAGGTGCCTGAACAACTGAAAAACTAAAGAAGATATTTTGAAAAACACCCAACTTTTTAGAAAATGAAAGGCAAGTTTTAAAGCCACCAGGCACCACGATTGTTGGAATATCAGCTAAACAATGACAAAGGGCATTATGTTCCATTTGTGATGCTAAGAAAATTCACTTTCAGACTGATTTTCTAGTCCTTTGCCATGCAGATGCTCCAGGAAAGATTCCCTCCCATTGTGGAGAGTGTTTGAACTGGTCTATCCTAAACTATAAGCGATGTGACTCATCTGGGATTTACTGGCTGAGTTCTGAGGGCCCCTTGAAGGGAAACATCTCAGCTACATTTGAGCTCAGATAGATGTTGGAGGACTCTCTGCTGGACAAGGAGAGATGTGCCTGTGTTAAGATACTCTGGACCTATCAAACAAGCTGGCCAATCCTGTAGAAGATCTATGTGTCAGAGATGCACCAGATGTCATGGCTGATTCTCAGTTGCAGATACTAATTCAACTGGATCCATTTTGGTACCCTCTCCATCCGTAGTCTTCCCTGGAGGAGAACACTGGCCTGGACTAATTTATGAGGTAATGTTTCATGATTCTCCCAGGAAATACTGGCAGGTTCTGCTCTTTAGCAAATAAAAATGAAATCTTTTCAGACAGCTGGCAATGCCTGGAAGGACTAAAATCTACCTTAAGGCTAATGAGGTTCTATCTGATTTTGACCATAAGGGATTACATTCTGGGTTGGGTGCTTTGAACATAGAAAGCTGCATCCTTGAAATAATGGTCTTTGTCACGATGGTTTATTTTATAGCTCTCTCTCCCACTGTAAGAGAAAAACAATCTCTACCTCAAATCAAGATATAGTAGTATCGCACGAAATGTGGCAGAGAACAGACGCAAGTATGCTGGTTGGGGAACAGTGACAAATGAGTATGGGCGATTGTTTGGTATTTTGAAATATAGAAAGCTTACTGGCTGCAGAAATTTAACAAGTCTCTTACTCCTGATGTTCACGGGTCATAAAGTAGGAGATGACCCTGGAAATGAAGACACAAAGGAAAGAGGGTGACTTCAGCCTTCATTTATTTTCCTATTCGAGTAAGACAACTTCTGCACTGGCGAATTAAATTAGGTGTTTGGAAACCCAAATGTAATGATATATTGTGGACCTTGAGACCTCTAGCATACCATCAAAGCAAACAAAAAGTTCAGCTCAGCCTAGAAACTAATTGTGAGGCAGTCTCTCTGCAAACACACTAGAATTTCTGAATGTGAGAAAAATGGGCACAGGGTTAGACTTCGAATTCATAGCCAGATGCTTTCTGGTGTGCCCACTTGCTCTTTGCCAATCCTTAACTCTATATTGTGAGAGTACACACACGCGCGTGCGCACACACACACACACACACACACCAGGCAATTCATCCATAATATAATATGTTCTCTACTTGTTTCTGCTTCTATGCTGACACAGATATGTTCCTTCAGAAATGGTCTTTATGGGGCACTTGAATCTAAATGCAGATGGAAGACAAAAATAGTTACATAATTTTTAAAGGAAATATATAGTGTGATATTCATTCCTACTCAACTTTTGCCTTCTTGCCAGACAGCAAAATTAACAGCTAATGGGCACAGCACTTTAAAGTTTGCAAAGCTCTTTGGCAGAGCTTAGGTCTAGAAATATTTTTAAAAGGTGTGGAATGAATGCATGCCCGATTTGTCATTAATCAATCATAAAACTATGGGCAAGTTTCTGATGACCCATGTTCTGATGTATAGGATAAGAATTAATGTATGCAAAATAGCAGGTATAATATCTGGTGCATAGATGATGATGACGATGATGAATGAGGAGGAGAAGAAGAAAAGAAAACTAGACTAAAATATTTGGCTATCTTGGGTTATCTTCCCTAGTACCAGAGCCTGAGGCAGATGAACAGGTGGTTTCTTGAGTGTGCATTCACCACAAAAACCTGCAAGTGAGCGAGGCAGCAGAGAGGAGCAGAGAAAGAAGTTAAGAAAAGGGGTACCATAAGCTGGTATGTTCCATCAGACTGGTCCCCAGGAGCTCCAAAGTATGAAGAGCAGCAGACAATCATGGGTAATGGGTTATCCCAGAGGAGGGGTGTGTAATGTCTTAGGCTTTTCTGGGCAATAAGCCTCTTATCAGCCAAGGGCAGTGGTTTTAAACCATGGATGATTATGCCTACTGGGGAGCTTTTGACAAGTCTGGAGGTGATTTTGAAGGTCACCCCCAGGGAAATGCTTCCTGCATCAGATGGGTAGACACCAGGAATGCTGCACAATCTCCTACAATGCACAACCAAGACCCTGCCACAGTGACGTCCCGCCTCAAATGTCAACATGCCAAGTTTGGAAAGCCCAGAAGGACGTTCTTTCTGGAGAAGAATGAAACCGTACACAAAGAGCGGCCAACTTTGGAGCAGCTGGGAGATAAGTACAATATCCCAGCAAAGGCGACCTGCAGGAGGCTGCAAAAGTATCCCCTGTAATTGGTATTTCTTGATTGGGCAGATATTTCAGATGTGGAACAGGCTTTTACATGGGTTTCAGAAAATCTAAAGAGAGCATTCCCTTCAAAATAATGAACTTATTTTTTCACTGCATGAAGGTTTCAAAAGACAGCAGGTAGAGGCTCACCCAGGGTAAAAGGGAGGAGCATTTTGCCAACGGCTTGGTACCGACTGCAAAATTAATGGACTCCGAAGGAGCTGGCAAACCCTCCAGAAGGAATGACAACTCCCTGCTGTGCTGGCATTTCTTTTAAAGTCCTGGTGTTTGATTCTCCAGTGTTTTTATATTAACATAATTGAAGGGAGGATTAATTTTGTACTGGTTATGTGGTATTAGAGGGACTAATTATATGCTGCCCTCCCAGAATATTAATTTAGTCTTGGAACTCTTGGGGCAGTGCTGGGACATGGTTAAATATTTTGTGCCATGTGCATCTGAGGATATCTTGGGGAGTGGAAGAGTGATTTCAGTCCATTTGAATTACTAATGAATCAATGGTCTATTTGCTAGGTTCTTCAACTGGGAGAGCATTTCCTGTTTTACTTCATGTTTAAAGAAATAACAACATTTAAGAGTACCTCTTTGTGTACTCTACAGACGGTGATTTACCAGCATGGGATTTCTTGCTTCTTTTTTATGTCTTGGAAAACACACAATAGAATGTGGACCAGTGCCTTGTTACTCTATCATTAAATGGATTTTTGGTTCAGGGCCCCTGATAAATTGTGCGTTCATTCATTTTCAAGTCAACGTGTTGATATATATACATACAAGTTGAATATATATATGTTAAATTCTTTGCTACTTCTCAAAAATAAAGGGTTTTATGGCAATTTCATTAAACAGAAGTTGAAACTACCACTTTTGGCTCTAGCTCAAGAGGGACAGAGAAAGATATCAAGAACATGACCAGCAAGAGATAACCTCTCATTTTAAAATTATTGTTGTAAACCAAGAAAAACATGATTTCAAAATTTTACCGTTTTCAATAAAACTCAAAGAATCGAGTTGGTTGTGTCCTTCCCAGAATGATGTGGCTTTTCTCAGCAATCGAGTTACAAAATGTTGAATTGGGCTGTGCCATTTGCTAGGAGGGCCTTCTCTACAGAAAATCCCAAATGGCAGGGATGCCATGGGCTTGCAGAATAAATAAGGATTCAGAAGCCCTGAGATGAGGAGGCCCAGACACAGGTGAAGATGAAAGAGGTACAGGGGACACAGGAGAGGTGCTGTGAAAGGGAGAAGCAAATAATAAATTAAAAATAAGCCCAGAGAAGTAATTGCTAAACTATCAGAGACATGGTCCCAGGAAATTAAATAAGCAGTTCACAAGTGGAATGCAATCAGGCTCCTTGGAGAGTGTTGGACTTAGAGGTATCGTAACAGCGGCGCTTCCAGGGAGGGTCCTCAGGTGGAAGGTTGCAGGTCCAGAAAATGACATCATCCACTCACCTGTGCTTCCCCAGATGCTCAGGTGAGTGGGAAAGGGGCGCCTGATGTGCACACGCATCATCGTAAGTAGAGGACAACCACATGTCCAGTGAAACTTCCTTCCCATGAATTTTCCCTTTCTTCAAAATAACCAGGGAGCTAAAGTAGCAATCACACATTTAATGGAAGTAAATAAAATCAAAGTAAAGGGAATCGGATGGCCATCTTGGGAAATGAACAGTTCTCCCGGGGTATGCCCAATTCTACAATCAAGTCTGCTGTTTGGTGCAGAAGCTAAGTGGGTCTCTTTCCTTCTACTGCTGATAAACTTTCCTGATCTAGCACAGAAATCCTGACTGATTTTACAGAAGGTGGTTTCATTGTAGGATTCAACCATTAAGCTTTTTATTTAGACTAAGGTTTATTTTCACTGGTAGTAAATGAATGAATTCTCTTTGTAAAAGTCCAGATATTATAAGTGACATTAAAGCACTTTGGGTCATCATGTCAAACAAGCATCTTCTCAGCAAAGGTAAACACCATAATCCATTTCATTTGATGCTATGCCGTTATAAATACCTGTTCTTCCTTCCTGCCTGCCTTCCTTCTTCCTCCCCTCCCTATAAATCAATCTACCATCATCATTATTAATTCATCCATCCATCCATCCAACTTTTCAAGTATCTTTATCATCTATCTATCCATCCATCCATCCAACTTTCAAGTATCTATCTGTGATTACTGCATCCTTTCACATAAATGCACCATACTGTATTTATCTGGCGACTTCTTTTTCCCCAATAATATCTCTTGAAATTCCTTCTACTGTATTGCAAATAATACACGCCACCCATTTTATCTGCATGTAATATTTCACATCATGTTGTATTTGGTCATCATCCTGTCTATGGATGTTTGTGATAATTCCAGTCAAGCGCTGTTACAAACAAAGCTACTGGGGGCATTTTTGCACATGCTCCCTGTGCATGTTTTATCTCCGAAGGCCAATGAGAAATTGAATAACTGAGTCAAAGGATCTGACCATTTTTTAACTTTGATTCTACCAAACCATCCTCAAAATTAGTAGTTGCAATGGATACTCTCACTCAGGTTCCTCACAAAAGTCCCAAAGTGTTTAAACTTTTAAAACCTTTGCTAATACGATGGGAAAAAATGATCCTTCCTTTATTATCAGTCAGATGAAGTAGCACTTAGAAGGCAGTTTGTTTTTTTAATCTTGATTTACTTGATCATATCTCTTGATAATTTTTCTATCAATTTGTTTTTTATTATGAGTGTTTCATTTTATTTTGAGTTGCTTAAATATGTTAACCCATTTAAATTGCCCAATGATTTAAGAAATAGGACTATAATTAGCACTATTTTATTTTTCCTCCATTCTTTGAAGATGTAGGCCCATTGTCCTTGAAGCTAGTATTACAGAAAATAAGTCCAATAATTTGATTCCCATATTTTTTAAAGATATATTTTTTCATCCTAGGGGCATTTAATATTTTTCTCATCATCCTTGCAGTTCTGAAATTCTACTACAGTATTTGGCGGGTTATTTACCAATTTACATATGTACGACACTCAGAGCCAAATTGGCACTTCATTCTGAGGACATGTTTTTCTTCAGTTCTGCAGTCTTCAGAATTCTATACTATTCTATATTATTATTATTACTTCCCCACTATATCATCTATTCCCTCCTTCCAGAACTATTATTAGATACATTTTAAGAACAGTGAGTCTAATGTATATCTCTTTATGTTTATTTCTACACTTTTCAATTCTTATCTCATGATCTGCATTCTGAGAATGTTTCTCAGCAAAAATATCTTATATTTCATTTTTTCTCTTCTTCAACTGTATCCTCTTGATTATCTACCAATCTCCTAAAATGTTTTCCAAAGACCTTTTTTTTAATTTTTAGATCTTGGATGATTTTTTTTAATTCTCTTGAAGAAAAGAAGTATCCCTTTGCACCCTTGGTGATTATTAATATATTTGTAATAACTCCTTTGTGACTTGCTCCATTAACTTTGTTTTCTAAGGTCAAAGTTCTTTTTGTAGTTGAATTTGCTTCATTTTCTATTCTGTTCCCTCTTATTCCATTTATGGTTGTTTATAACTATGCATCACCTACATCTGAGATTCCTATTAGAAGTTCTTTCCCTCTATCTCTCTCTCTTCATTCATCTTGACATGAGCTTTTTCAGAATACTCAATGCCTTGACCATTAAAAAACAAATTTACAAAGATTCCCTAAATGCTCATTAGTCTCCATTGCACATCAATATAGGTTATGGCAATAAAATAATTTGTTCTACTTTATTCTTTTTAATGAAATTCAATTTCTCTAAGCCATTTTATGCTTATTAGAAAGTGGAGGCTGTTCTTGGACTCTGCCCAGCTACCATTAAAAGAATATTCAATGCAGAGTATTGGAAATTCTTCAAACCTGTTTCCCAATAGGATTGTACCTGTCAGTGTAGCACACAATTAAATAAGTAAGAATGAGTGTAGGGCACAGGGAAATGATTTGTCTATATTGCTTTTACGGTGTTAAATCTATTTCATTCTACTTCTCTAATTTTCCTGAGTCTACGATAGATGGTATTTTTAATAACCCTCTTTTTACAGGAGTAGACTTAGAAGCAAAGTCTCTAATAAGACCATTTCATCTTAAACAGATGCTTAGGCATTTTCCCCAGCCGGAATATTCTACTAAGAAGTAAAGACCCACTGGGGACAGCAATTTGTTTGGATACAGCATCCCAAAGGAAAACATGTACAGCCACATTTGGAGAAGAAAGGGATGCTTGAAAAAACAAACATTAACTTGTAGTGGTGTAAATGACCAGATTTTTACAGTCTTCAGCATTAAAACAAAATTCATATGTGAGTAGAAAACTCTGACTCAAATTTTTGCTATGACATGTAACTCAAACGCTTTTGAAATTAAACAGCTCCCGATTTTTAGCTCCCCCACCACAGGCGTTTAGACTCAAGAAAGGATGTTGCACTAAGGGCTTTAATTCAGCTTCCAGATATAAGTAATTGGCCAAAGATGGAACTACTCCAGCTTTTCTGCAAAACATTGTCTTTTGTGCTGTGGCAAATGGGATGAATTTGGACTCGCTTATTTATATTTTGAAGTGATTCTTTTAGCCAGAATATTTAATTAAGTTTTCAGATTATCACCCTGTAACAAGACAAAATTGCCATCTAGTTCAGCCATTGTCAACATTGAATGCATATTAGGATCACTTGGAGAGCTTTCAAAACTACTGAGGAGAACTGATGTCTATACAATATCCTGCACAGGAATGTTTATAGAAGGTTTTATTCATTATTACCCCAAATTGGACACAATTAAGATATCCTTCATTAGGTGACTGGTTAAACCAACTGTGACATATCCATATAATGGCACAATTAAAAAAAAAGAGATAGCAAACCATAAAAAGGCTATGGAGAATCCTTAAATGAGGATTGCTAAGTGAACAAGACCAGTCCAAAAAAGAACACACACTGTAAGTTTCCAACTGTAGGACTTTCCTAAAAAGGCAGAACTAGATAGTAAAGACAGTAAAAAGGCCAGTGATTGCCAAGGATTTAGGAGGAGGGGTGGTGGGGGGGGTGCGCTGAAGAATAAGTGTAGTGCAGGGAATTTTTAGGGCAGTGAAATTATTCTGTAAGATGCTGCAATGGCGCATACATGACATTATACATTTGTCAAAACCCAGAGAATTGTACAACCCTGCACCCAAACATCAACTATACAATTTAGTTAGCAATAGTGTGCCAACATGTATTCGTCAATTGTGACAAATATACCACGCAGATGCAAGAGACGGGGCAGCGGGGAGAGGAGAGACGGTAAATGGCAGCTCCATTTCCTACACAAATTCCCTGTAAAATGAAAACTCCTTTTAAAAATAAAATCTATTAAAAACCTAAGACATAAGTTCCAAGGACAGAATCCCATTCCAAAGACTGTGGCCACATTGGTTCTTGTTGAGCCTAGACGTAAGGATTTGTGCAATCTTTTTTGTGTGATTCTAAGATGCAGCCAAATAATGAAATGAGAGAAAAAGAGAGGTGCTACCTTCCTCCTTCAAAGAAAATAAGTGAGGCATGCATGAATTCTCATCCAAGAATAACGTTCGATCCCTTCAGTTTCTTTCTTCTGTTTTTTTGTCCATCCTCATATGTCAAATGGGAGAACTGGGAAACGTATCCCAATTGCTTTCACAAAATAACTTCCCAGCAGGCTGTTTGACTGTATTTCTCTTACCGTCATCACAAAGGGGACTAAACCTAGTCAGTAAAGTTTACTGGAGACCATGTGTGTCATGACTTAAGTCTCCCTGCCTGACCTTGCCTATTTCCTGCCACCATGAGAAAGCCATTTGCTCACTGGCATCTCCAAGCCAGATCTTTAAATGGTATCCACCTAAATGATGAATTACCATTTGTATCCATTCCTCATCCTGTCATGTTGATAGCTTGTGCATGTGTCACACTTACAGCAAAGAACATTAATTGCTACAGTTGATTGGCTACTTACTTGGATGGGGGTTTTATATATACATTACCTCAACTAAATCTTGCAGAACCATTCAAAATGAGGAAGCTGATTCTATGAGGTCTTAAATAACGAGCTACAGGTATAGGAGTTTAAAAGAATGTTGGCAGGACCCTAAACTGGGACTCTAAAGCTGGAACTATGAGCCAATCCTCTGTGCATTCTACAAAGTTGATTTGATATTCAGTTACTTCATTAATCAAACTTCCTACCATATGTGTACAAACAACACAGAGAAGTCCAAGGTTGGCTTCTGAGCTGTCAGAAGGTATTTGTTAATGGACGTCAATGAGGAAAGAAATTGTTCTGCTTATAATAAGCAAGAAGTTTTGCCCCTGAACTCATGAAACTAAATGAAATTGCTAGAGCTTATTGAGATAAAATTGAATTCAACATGATCTTTACGTGCCTTATATTTAAACAATTTGTTTTCATGCATATAGAATGGTGTGTGTCGTCATTTTTAAACGCCAACAAAATCTACACTATCTCCATTGGGAGCCGAGTTCTATTTTTAATGAATTTATAATCAATCTCATTTCATTCACTGAGTTAGCAGTTATGCCCTGACATAATCCATGGGGAAGAAACTTTTCTATTAGTAATGATTCAGATCACACATTTGTTGGTTAAAGACTAACACCGCACTTAAAAGAGCGTAACTTTTCTTATATTTCTTGAAAGTCACACTCCTGCAGAGAAGACTTATAAAGATCACTTTTTCAACATTTACTTAGCCCCTACTGTCTGTCACAGAGAATGAAGTAGGGGGGATAAAAAGAACAAAAGATTCTAGCATCTAGGTCCTCTTTTCAGCCAGAACAACCGATAGCATTCAGCCTGAATATGCTAATTCTAAAAGACATTTTAATTGGTCTTTTACTCTTTACTGCAAATCTCTAATGGAGGTCTGGCACTAGAGTTAAGATGCTGATTCAAAGGTGTTGGCTTATCAGTAGTTTTTTTTTTTTGCTGTAGGCTGGGTGAATCCAGGCAGATTTTCAGTTGGAGCAGAGCCCCTGGCTTTGGGTGTCCATGCCACTAGATAATGAATGCTGAAATTGATTCTGTGGGCTCAGATATGGGGTGGAGGTGCCAGGAAGACACAAATTGCCAACTGGAAGGAAAAGGGGGAGCAAAAGGTGTCAGAGAATCACATGTCAGAATTTTAATCAACTCCATCTATTTAGTGGTGTGAATTGAATGAGTTGGAGAGTTCCTGATATGTTGAACACCGATTTGGATTTTTAGTTTTCTAAAGATGAAATTTCTCAAAGCTAAATGTTAAAGGATTTTACCCATTCCAAGGGCAGCTTGTAGCATTTATATTTTTGAAATCTAATTTATTGTTAAAACACTTCAATGTCTTATTGTATTTCTGCAAGCTGTTATTGGTTAAGGGATTGGAGCCACAACTCCTGGGTTCAAGTCACAGATTTGCCACTAATTACTAGAAGTGCATTTTCAGGCCAGTTATTCAATCTTTTTGTTCCTGATTGTCCACATTTGAAAAAAGTAAATAAAATATTATTTCATAGGGTTCCTGGGAGGATTTAATGAGTAAATATATGTATTTAGAACAATACCCTACTACTTGCACAGATACTAAGTTAGGTACTTAGTATACTTTCACCTACCAGTAGGTGCCATTTTGAATCCCCACTTCCACTGTAATCTTGTCTCTGGCTTGTTAGCAGCTTGATCTCTACATCTTACTAAAATAAAAAATTGCTCTTGTCACATGCAGGTATTTGACACTTACCTCTATGCTCAGGGAGCAGGGGTTAAACTTATTTTATAACTGTATGATTAAATGAGGAAAGTTAAAGTAACATGGTAATGGAGGGCCCTTTACAAAGTTATGTTTGGGGATACAGTTTCAAAATTTTGCCAGTCCCATACTTCAGTCTCAGAATAATACTTACAATTTATCGTGTTAAGAACTTTAGTTCTATAACCTCTAATTCTCACAAAAGCCCAGAAAATAAGTGAAATTTAGTCACTTGGCAAAGATTACACAGCTATTAATGCCAGATTTGAACCCAAGCCTGTTTGACTATAAACCTAGGGAATTATAGTTTGTACATGATTATATTGGAAGATAAGAAAATCATTTATGTTGATATCTATTCCTGTATCCTCAAATATCTTCTATAAATAGGATGAATTAGTAAGTCCATGTTGAAGAATCAGTAGGCTTCTTTTCTTTCAACCAGAGCTTCTGCTCAGAGCAGAATTTCTGTGAACCAATTAATATGCATTATACTCTGTATGGTCAAACTAAATGGCTACTTAACTGTATAGGTGTTTCAAGGTCCAAAGCTCTCTTCTCACTAGCAAATAGTAATGTCCTGCATAACAACAGTGACACGTAGATTAATTAGCCAGTGTTTGAAAAAAACTTTGTGCAACTGCCACTTAAGTTTCCTTTCCTCAGCATGCTCCAGTGGTGAGCCTGAAAATGATGAAATCTGGGAAAACTGCCTGGCATATTATTAAATTATCCACATCCTGTTCAGTGATTTACAACCTGTGGGATGAACATTTGCATTTCAGTGAAATTCCCAAACTTCCAGCATTGTACCATTTATCCTTTGATTTAAATCGTACATTATTATTAACATAAGATTTATTGAATTAATGGCACACAGTAAAATTACCATTCTGGCACTCTTTTATTTCTAAGGAAAACCAGAAAGTCTCTATTATGTTTAAAAAAAAATGGCATTCGAAGTTAAAATCATTATAATATCTGAAGTCATTCCATTTTATTTTCAGAGGGTGATTATAATTTATTTCATATTTATCTAACTTTGTCATAAATCTTTTTTTATTTCTTTTTCAAATGGGCAGGCTCTGGGAACCAAACCCAGGTCTCCGGCATGGCAGGCGAGAACTCTGCCCCTCAGCTACTGATGCCTGCCTGTCATAAATCTTTTGATAATTTCATCTCACTTTTTTTTTTGCTTTGCTTAATTTGGCTCATAAATTAGAGATACTGAAATCAGTAGGAGATAATTCATGCCAAAGATAATAATGGGAAGTAAATATATTTCAATAAATTATTTGTGCTTCTTCTATAGTTATACTCAGAATATATGGATATAATATGTGCCCCAGTCAACAAAGTGGGAAAAATGTTTCCCCCCAGGCATGCAAAACACAACATCATCTGGGTACTGAAGTTGCATAGTAAAGAGCATTCTAATGGATTCTGTGCTGATGATAAAATCCAGCATAACCATTTTGGCTTATTTGCAAATTTCATATTATACTGCAACCATACTACACTATTTTTAGTTATATGTGTGGTTTGCCTATTTATGCAGGAAACAAAACTTCTGTGTTTAACCAATACATCTCATAGGAATTCAATGACAAAAAATGTTTAAATATTCCATTGATTAATTTGAGATACAGTTGTATTGAAAATTAGGATATATTCTTCTTTATTTCTCTTTACCAGTTTGCACATTTACTAATTTGCAAAGTAATGAGTTGGTCCGCTAGTGTCTTCTAAATATAATTGGTGAGTTTCTATGTGCATGTATTAGCATCATTTTGAATTCATGGATTTAATCATATTTGCTCCTTCAAGATGATTAAATTTGTGTGTCATCTTCAGTAGGTGAAAGCCAATTTAGGTCCATTCCTGAATCCTTTTGACACCATCCAATCAGTATTGGATATTCTTGCTTTCTGGTGACCACACAATTGATAAAAGACATTTCTCTTTAGAGAAGAATTCCAATTGACAGATGAAGAAAGAGGGCTAGAATTAGATTTTCAGCATTTTCCCACCCCTTATGAAGTAATGGATACAGTCAAAGGTAAACAACAGCTTCTAGCATTACAAAGAAAAAGACAGCTAGAGATTAGTTCTTTACTTTTGGAGGAACTTCACATGAGGATTAAGCAGTCTTGCCAGGAATTATAATTTGAATTTGATAAAAGTTTAAATCCAACTACAAATTTATAGAAAATATTAGGAACATATGAACACTATAAATGCCACCACATGGATGTAATAACCCAGTTGGCTTTTTTTAATGAACACAACTGAAAGCAGAAGTCAAAATAAGGGGCATGTTTAAAAAGCACAGTGTATGGACACTGTTTGATTCTGAGTTAAACAAACTTTATAAGAAAAAGATGATGAAGAAAATGAAGATGAAGGTGAAGAAAGAAGGAGGAGGAGTGGGGAGAAGAAAAAGGCTGAGAAGTAGTACAACTAAAAGCAGAAGCAGAAGAAGAAGTAAAGGAAAGAGGGGAAGGAGAAGGAGAAGCAGAGGGAAGAGGAGAAGGAGAAGATTCATAGGAAATTTGTAGAATTACTTCAAAGGAGGAATCCTAACCTTTTAATGATACATGCATGCACACTGGAAAATTTTTTAATTGTGATGTATGGGATTTGCTTCAGTGTATCCAGAGATGATAAGTGTGTTGAATGAGTGACTGTGAAGGTATACAGCAATTAAGATTCTCCACAGGATGCTAATTTTTGAAGATGAGCAATAGCGACCTAGAAATGCATTATGTATTCAACTTTTTTTTCACGACAAAGATTCTGAAATGATGACATATCCCTATGGCAGGGCATAATTGAAATGGGAATACCCTGAATAGATTTCAATTTATATAACTTGCATGAGTCAACTATTTGTATACACATGACAAAATTTCATTTTCCACGTATCTTGTTAGAAATTCCAAGTGGAAGGCACACATTACTTGAAGCTAGAAAAGGGACGAACCATGCATTTTGGTGTGAACTTTGAAGCACACTGCTCCGTAACCAAAGCACTGCATACAGATTTGGTTTTGCTAATGGACAGTATGACTCATAGTGAGTAAAAGTAGACTCTGGGGCTCTCACTGCCCCTTCTGAATCTGGTTTTCTAAGGAACTCTGTGCCTACAGCTAGTGTCTTAAGGCCTCGCAATCTCAGTTTCTTCATATCTTAACAGGGGTATGATGAAGATTAAGTAAGAAATGTATATGCATGTGCTTAGTACAGTGCTTGCATATACAGTCTCAATAAATTAATTGTTTCAGGGGTAGCATAAAGGGGATGACTAGAGAAAACTCATATTGATAATTCTGTAATTATCTGACAAATGTCCATTGCATATCCCGATGCCCAATCGCTGCGTAATGGAGGGAAATTACTTCATCTTTCTATATCCCCGTTTCCACATCTATTAAACAAAATGGGGAATTCATAATTATATCTACCAAAAAAAGCTGTTTTGAAGACGGAAACATTGGCTATATACATACATATATATATATTAAAGTGCTTAGAACAGGGTCTGGCATCTACTAAGCATTGTATAAATAGCATTCATGATTAGAAGAATAATATTCTTATTATTTCCCATCATCACATAATTGTCCTATGACCCAATGATGTATGTCTATGGGTTTGTGGACATGTCTACCTAAAGGTATTTTCCCTTCTGCTCTACCCAGCTCCTAAACAGTGGCATATTAATTGCTAATTAGTAATGTTTTAAGGATCAGATCAATAAACAGCATAATTATAAAGTACTCCTGCTCCCTACCTTCCCCCTGCTTCGGTACTTCTTTAGTTCTCTACATAATCACTCACTTTTCCACAAATCACATAGTCTCTGAAGATGGATTAAAAAGTTCTTGCCATCTTATATGTGCCCTCCACCTTAGAAACAGATTCAGAGACTGAGGGATTACTGGAGAGAGCTCTTGGGTATATGTCTGCTAGGAAGAGGAAGGCAGAATAAGGTGGGAAAAAAAAGTTGGCCTGAAAACTTGCTACTACAGAAGTTTTAGCTCAGCTTACTGAAAGTTCTGGAGCTTGGACGATCCATCATAGTTCTCCCAAATTGAGGCAACGAACCAGCAACTGTACACCCTCACCAGCCCATCGTTGGCCAAGATCCACCACCTGGAAGGTTGTATGATCTTGAAGAAAGCAGTGTCCCACGGTCCATGGGTCCAACCAAAGAAGGACGGAACTGCCAGCAGCCAAAATTCCCAGCAGATAAGGGAAGGTTGCACATCCTGGGAAAGGCTATGAGTATGGACCAATGCACCCATAAAATATAATTCCTATATGCCAAGTGCCCCAAAATCTTTGAGATTTTCCTTAATAAATATTGTTGGAATACACTCACTGGAGAGCATTCAAAGCCAATTTAAAAGGAATTTTGGAGGACACAGATCCTGTATACAATCTATGTCCAAATGAATATTAACAAAAGCAAGAAAAAATGAGCCAGGAGTGATTTTTCATGTTAATAGGCTTTTAAGTCTAGTCTAAGTTAATGGCTACCTATTCTTGGTGATTTATCTACAGGCTGATATGACCCTGTTTTATTCTTTTCTCTGCTTTAATCAGGAAGGATCTCAACTGTGTACTGTCACTTCCCTTCCATCATTATCTGGGGATTAATGAAAACGAATGCAAAGTTGATTTTGATAATACCAAAGAAATAGTGTTTGTTTGTCCACTGTATACTGCATTTTAATACACCGTGACATGTTTGTGGGGTCATGATATTACAGCTTTGTTGTAGAAACAAGATGCTCAAAACATTGTGGCATTGTGCATTTTGATGCTATTAATAGCATGTTTTTATATAATGCTATTTCATCTCATTATATAAAGAAAAACATTGTCAAAAATCTTCAAAACATTCTAAAGTTCAGAGAAACAAAAAATAGCATTTCTCTACTACCTAAAGACAACTACTCAACATTTTCCTTCACATATCTCCACTCCTCCCTGGGTGAAAATACACATTATATGAAGTTTCACCAATGTACTTGCAGACCCTATTTTTCTCTGATTTTTAAAAAATTAATAAATATTATAAACAATTTCCTTTACTATTAGCTTTCTCCGTTATAACAGTAATTGATGGAATATATGAATATATAACAACCAATTTATCAACTCCTTGAGGTGGATATTTAGAGAGTTGCTGTAGTATTTTTATGAACTATGCAATAGTGAATATCCTTGCTGAAAACATTCAAGACCCTCTTCATTTCCTGGGGAAAATTCTTAAAATGGAATATGTAATCTATATATTTTTTCAAATGAAAATTGTCAATGACTCCTCCAAGACCAACAAATAAAAATTCTAACTCTGGCAGCCAAACTCACCAAACCTGAATTGCGATGGAAAATTCTGATTTCCAAGCTTCAGGAAAAGAGATGATCAGGCTTAAAGAATTCTGACTTTTTAGCCAATATGTCAGGTTTTGAACTTTTTTAAAATGAGGGCAATATGTATTATTTAACTCTTTCATTATTTCATGGAGCTTTGGGGAAAAAATAATGTGTAAAAATGGGTTTAAGGGATTCACACTGTAATTTCCCTGTGAACATTTAAAAGGTTAAATACCACTTACTATGTATGAGTTTGTCTGTAATAGGAAATTAACTATTCATGCAATTAAGCTCTCTGCTTGGAGTTCTCAGTCCGACTTTGAAGTGCTAATAAGACAAAATTACTCAAATCCAGAAAATAAATTAAGAAATGTAAAATGTTAATTAAAATCGAAACAGAACTAATAAGAAAACCAATGTGAAATGGAAATTAACAAGGGGAGATAAATACATATATCTGTTTAGATAGCAAGGGAAAAGGATCTTAATGAAGTACAGATTTAAAAATAGATCTTCAAGTGGTTTTGCCCACTTTTAATAGATTCTAGGATGGTTTCTGGAACACCAGATAAGCAGTCAATTGCAATAATTTTGTTTATGTTTCCTTCACAAAACTAAAGTCCCATTCCTACACCAAATTAAAATGGGAAATCAACATATTGTCAGGTGCCATTTATTTAAATGACTATTTTAGGTGAAATTTGATGCCTAGACTAAATAATCCTTAAATTCCCTTCCAAAACTGAAAGTAATGATCCTAATTAAACCAAAGCTATATATGTAAAGTCAAGTATGTTACCCTCCCAAGGAAATCTGATTCATTCTAAAAGTTCCATAAATTTTCCTGGCAATTTGGGTTTTGACAAAAAGTCAATGATCTAAAGTTCCTTCTAAATTGGCACCGTGCATAGCCATGAAAGGTTGCTTGTCTGGGCTTTCTCAGTGTAATTGTGGGCAACCACTCCTTCCCTTTTAAACTAAGCCCTGATTTGACTTTTAGAGATTATTATTTTCTTGTTAGTGTTTTCAGCACATGAAAAACAAGAATAAAGTAGATTTCATACTAAAACATTTTCCTCCCATCATAAATATTTTGAAAGAATAATTGGGGAAGATATTGGGATATTTTTCTTTAATTTTTGGTAACTTTATTAAAGTGAACCTCAGTAACAATGTATTATATCGTAACTGGTAAATAGCCTTCTTAATCTTCGTTTGTTTTAATTTTTATTCCCATGTGAATGGATTTATTATTTATTAATACTTTAGTTTTGTTTATGCCAGAAAGTTACTTTATAATGAAATGAATGACTTTTTGCTATTCTATTCTGTTCTTTTCTTCAGGGACATCAATAATATGGATAGAATAACTCACTTGTGTCTCCTCAAATATTTATTTCCGCCTTTCCCCTTGGGACTAAAATTACATGTATATTAGATAACTTTTTATTGACCCGCAGGTACTGGTATTGAAAAGAACCTAGGAATAGGAAGGCAAATGTATCAGATTAAAAAGTCTAATGGAGCTATGGCAAGACATAGTGGGTGGAAGATGAGATTTGGAAATGGATTGCATAGAGATGACCCTTTATAGATGCCAAGATGACCAGTTAGTATCTTAACCCATACTCTTTCCCTTTGTATCCCATAACTCTATGTCCTAAAACAGAACTATACTGGTATGCTGGTTTGAAGCTATTATACACCCAAGAAAAGCCCTGTCCTTTAATCCTTATTCAATATTGCTGGGTGGAATATTTTTTATTGTTTCCATGGAGATATGACCCACCCAAATGTGGGTGGTAACTTTTAACTAGATGTTTTCATGAAGCTGTGTCTCCATCCATTCTAGGTGGGGTTGCTTACTGGAGTCCTTCAAAAGGGAACCATTTTGGAAAAAGCTGGAGAGCTAGCAGAACCAACAGAGTCAATAGAACGGACACAGCCCCAGGAAAACCGATGAAGAAGCCTAGAAAGAAAGCTAGCTGATGTCACCATATGTCTTTCCAGCTGAGTGAGAAACCGGGAACATTATCGGCCTTCTTGAACCAAAGTATCTCTACCTTGGATGCCTTAATTTGGACATTTCCATGGCCTTAGAACTGTAAGCTTGCAACTTAATAAATTCTCCCTATTTAAAAGAATACATTCTCCCTAGTTCATTTCTGGTATATCATATTCTGACAGCTTACAAACTAGAACAATTGGTGAGTGGAAGATTTTTAAAACATCTCTAGTTATATCCATCCATTCATCCACTCATGTATCTATCTATGACCATGGAAATAAATTTAGCTAGCCACTATATCATGAAACATCTTTATAGAAATTCAAAAATGCAATCTATTTCTTATTCCAGAATTGCATATATTTCTCTTCCTCTTGAATTTGTCCATTCATTTTCTGCTTTGCTTTCATATTGCTTGTATAGTGACAGCAGATTATAAAAAATTGTATTTTTGTATTCTAACAATTACGTAAGTTGTATTCTAAAACTGGTATATAATTGCATAGTAAAATTTCTGAAAATCCCCAATTAGTTCACAGGTACCCTATCTTCTTAAGGAAAATGTCTAGAACTGTAGGTATAGACAAGTCAGTTGAGGTAGGAAAGGGATGTAGACTGAAGGCATGCATTTCCTGTCCATCCATGACAGAACATTCTGGAGACACAGCCAGACATGGTGGAAAAAAATCTACGCTCAATGAAAGCTGTTAGACTTTAAAGAGTCATGATAGAGTAGAGTAGTGGGCTGTGTGATGTTACAGCAATGCTCTCTATAGGGTTTTACCTGTAATAGAAGATCTGTGGGAAAAAAAGAGGAGGAAGCTCTGGGGTCAAATAAATTTATAGATTAGCTATATATACAATATTCATATATATATATGAATATTAAAATCTTTGAACTACCCTACAGGGAAGAATTCTGTCCCTCTGAGTTCTCTGAATTTAAAATTTTATTTAAATGTGGTGTTTTTGTTTCACTACTAAGTATGACTATCTGTCATTGGGAAACACAGTTAGAAAAGAAAAAAATTGCTGAAACAGGAATAAAAGGAAAACACATTCATGAGCTATATGATTTTTTTTTTGCCCAGCTTCATCTTCCATATAATAATTGGGTTGGATAAATTGCTTTCTAAGTGTCCTTTTACATTTGAAGATTTATATCTTATGATAATACTTCTCTGAATTATTCCTGCTACAACAGGCCACAGAGTTTTCTGCACTTAGCTATTTATTTTCCATTAGCAGCCATAGTTTTGAAAATAAGATATGTTATCTGAAAATACATGAATATTTTCCTTTTTCCTCATAACCAAACGTTTTTGCAATTCAGTAGGATCACTGTGAAATACATGATTTAGAATCACATCAGTTCAAATTTGAAATCTATCCATTATGCTTATTTTTGCCAGTTGTTCTTTATGCATTATAAAAATATATATCTAAGGTTCTTAAAAAGATGCAAGTCTCTGAAATCTCCCATCCTTCTGGAAATTGACCAAAGAACATTATCTGTAGTTTTGTATTTGTTTCTGGGCTGGAAAAAGAAAATTGCCAAAAAAAAATGAAACTAATTTAACTCTTGAGCTGAGGAGACGCATGTAAAATAGAAAAAAAAAAAAAGCATGAAATGTGGCACTTTTCTGCCTGCCTTCTTATTCACATGCAAGTTTAATCATGTCTAAATATCTCACCTCAAAATGTAAGTCAATTGTTGCATACAAAAGTATGCAATCATGCTCCATTTGAAGTCATCTTTAAATGAAAGGAATGATTGAAGTTAGAAACCCTTTGTACAAACAATACATAAAACAATTGGGTTTAACACGTTATTCATTCTAACCCACACAATATCAACTTAGGTTGGTGACAATAAAGATTTAGTAATCTTGAGCCAGACTTTAAGGAAATTTAATAATTCCTGTGTTCCTGAAAGGTTTGGTCAAAATTTTAAGGAAATATGTGTGCTGGTTTGAAAGGATTATGTGCCCTAGAAAAGCCATGTTTTAATGGTGATCTGTCTTGTGGAGGCAGCCATTTCTTTTAATCCCTATCCAGTACTGCAGGTTGGAAGCTTGATTGGATTATTTCCAGGGAGATGTGGCTCGCCCATTTGTGAATATTAACCTTTGATTAGAGGGAGATGTGACTCCACCCATTTTGGGTGGGTCTTGATTAGTTTATTGGAATCCTTTAAAGAGGAAACATTTTGGAGAGAGGTACAAGAGCCTTCCCAGCCAGCAACCTTTGGAGATGAAGTAGAAAAATGCTACTGGGGGACCTTCTTGAAACAAGAAACCTGGAGAGAAAGCTAGCAGATGTCACCATGTTTGTCATGTGCCTTTCCAAAAAGTTGAAAGAGAAGCCCTGAATGTCACTGGCCTTCCTCAACCAAGGTATGTTTCCCAGGATGCCTTAGATTGGACATTTTCAGAGACATGCTTTTATTGGAATATTTTCACAGCCTTAGAACTATAAACTTGCAACTTAATAAATTCCCCCTTTTAAAAGCTGTTCCATTTCTGGTATATCACATTCCGGCAGCTAGCAAACTAGAACAGTATGTTAGCAGCAGCTATCCAAGTCAAGAGAACATTATATCACAGGTGTGGAGGTAAGTACTTAATCTCCTGATCCAGGCAGATTGAGAGTCCTAAAGCACAGTATGAAAAAAAGAGTTGAATTGTACCAGGAAATACCAGAAAATAATACGTATGTCACAGATTTCCATCCTAATATAGTGTGAGATTTCCAACAAAACACATTGTCCTCAAGGTCATATGAAGAAAAATCCCAGCAAGCTAAACAAATGCAATTTTCTAAATGAACCAATTGTTCCTACCCTAATCATTTGCATGGCATCAAGTCATCAGAAAGCATTAGTTTCAAATTTTGGTTTTCCCCATCAAATTCCTGGATGATTTCAGCAGTCATGAAGTCTCAGGGGTCTCAGTCTGTTTATTACAATCTGCGTGTTCCTATATCAAATGGTTGCATCTTCCTTTACAGTCAGCGAATCCCAGAGACTCAAATCACCCAGATCTGACTATAGCTAAGATCATTCGACCTTGAGAATGCCAAGCTCAATTATTCTTTGATGCAAACAAAACCAAGATTACAATGTTGTTGTCTCGATCCAAGTCCTTTGATCTTCCTAAAGCCCCATTCTACCGCAAAGCCTCCACTTGAGGTATAAGTGATGTCTTTCTCATATTGACCCCTTTTTCTTTATATCAATTCATGTTTCCGTATTAGATCCTTGGGATTGCTGGTTCCATCCATCTCTTGGTGAGTAAACATATGTTTTATACTTGTTTATCAATGAACATGTTATATTCTAAATTGGACAAGAAGGTACTTATGGAAGATTCAATCATTGGGCCCAATTTTTCACTCCCCTGCAAGGAATTACATACCCGCAAACTTGCCATATATTAGCCACTGCTTGATTTGGGAGTTGATGATAGAATTTTATCTTTAGCCAAGAGGACATGAGTGACTATGATGTGAGAGCCAAGAGGACATGAGTGACTATGATGTGAGCAGATGTTTAAAAGGTGTTGCATTTTGTCAGTTCACCCTTGAGCTCTTTGGGTCACACCCAGAGCCAACCCCAGCCTGGAACAGCCAAACCTCAGCCCTGACCATCTAGAGTATCCTTTCCAGATTTCAGAATGCTGTATAGCTTAAGGGACCAAAGATGGAGATCTTAGATGCTTTTTTAGGTGATTGTCACACATTTCCAAGGCTGGACAATTAAAAGGATTCTCTAATTCATTTGAAATGCATTTAAACTATGCATTTTTGCATGGCAGCATTTGTCTTTTTCAAGTGATGGTGGGAACGGACATTCGAAAATCTATGTCAATGCTTTACTGTGCTGCCTTTGAAGAAAGTTTGGATAACTATACCTCAACCTCAAGAAATACCCTCCTATAGGAAGATGACAACTGTCTCTGGACAAACAAGGAGTCAGGGTTATACCATCTTGATTCAACCACCAGCCTGTGACAAGGACCAAAAGTGACACTGCAGTCTAGCTTGGTTTCTTTTTCAATGTGGCACTGCCCAGTTCTCTCTGAAAGCTGGACTTCATTCTCTTTATCACTTGCTCACAACTGAAAGGTTGATTAGAACAGAAGCCAGACCATGCCTTATGTGAGAACCAAGGGGCATTTTAAATAATGACCTTTGGTCCTTTGGTAGCTTTAAATTTGGTGTGGATAGAGTCACACGTCAGAGATGCGACTCCAGTCATTTAAGGAACAGTTCTGCCCTTTAGAGACATTCCTTAATCCTCATGAACAATAACAAAGGAAAGACAAGTGATAACAGAACTCAGACTCAACCCATCACACACTTGGCAGAATTTCAGGATGAGGCTCATGATTGAGAATCAAGTTCTCATCCTGAAATTAGAGTATCAGCCTATATGATCTGTTTCTGTTTTCCAATGACAGGAAACATCTCCCCTACTCAAAACCTTCCACTAGCTCTACTTTTCCACCACTTTGTAGTCTCCAAACAGGTTGGCTTCTCAGTTGGGAATTGTACTGAATGGGACTTTTTCCTTCTGGTTCTGTTTGCTATCTTAGAGCAAGTTCAATATAGGGCAGGTTCAGATACATGGAGGCCTTGGCAATTCTGAGTCTAGGCAGAGATGTGATTCTATTGAGAATAATTAGAGGGCATGTGAATTTAGTGGCTTTCAAAGTTTCGAGAAAATGAATTTTCATGATTAGGAAGCCGCACCAGTCAGTGCATTTGCAAAGCTTTCTGACTTCAGAGAGGCATCAGGGTTGAAATAATCTCCATTTCCCTTTGGTTCAAAGCAAAAGCCTGGAATTATAGTCATCAGTGAAAAATAGCATTTGAGGTTCACTATGATTCAGCAACTTACATATTACTTAATGATTTATAGCAGCACTCTGATAGAACTCTCTGTAAGGACGGAATTGCTCTCTATCTCTTGTCTTGTACCATCAGCGTGAGCCACGTAGGGGCTTTTAGCTATCTGAAGTGTGGCTAGTATGAATGAAGAACTTCACTTTCATTTATTTTAAATTTCCTTCACTTTCAATATAATTATAATTTTTATATATTTAATGTAATTTATAAAATTTTGTAAACTTTTATATGTTTTCTCAAGTTGCAGGACTCATTTTTCTAAGTTTTAAACAAACAATGCTCTGGGCTGTATTTTGAGGGAATAGTTATAATTTTTCATAGGGTTAGGGAGTAATTGAATTGATGGTGTTTTAATTTGCTAAAGCTGATGAAATACAATATA